>JAADVP010001201.1:0-10015 GCA_023335675.1 Globisporangium solare | reverse complement strand
GGGGGGGGGGGGAATGCCCCATTGCGGCCAACAAGGGAGACACAACAGACAACCTCGTATCGCCTGCGTCCATCCCGGCGAAGCAAGTGCCTCACGACGCGGGGAGAGAGCGCGCAAGAAGAGCGCGAGAATACTCGCTTTTTCTTTTTTCTTCCTGTGGGCACAAGTTGAAGACGCGTACGGCAGATAACCAACGCAACAAAGCGCCTTCGGCTTCCATATTGTGGGCGGCACGCGCTCGCGACGGTTCGTGGGCCAATGGCGCGTCGCGTGATCCGCTGCGTGGTGGCGCAGGCACGCGCTGCAGGAAAACCAGGGAAACATGGAAGCGAGCAGGACGCATCTCCAGGTTCGCAAGGTGATCACGAAGCCGGGTCTGACTGAATTGCAAGCGTCACATAGAGCCGAGGCAAGACCTTTGAAACTTGGTATACAGATAGAAACGGATGGATGCACCACGGAGGATGCGTAGAACATTCCAGTGGTTTGTATCCTGCATCAAGTGATAAACCTGCGAGATCGAGTGAGAAACCATCGATTACGAGATGCGAATAGACACATGTGTGCGTGGACGCGGCCAATGGCGTCGTTGTCATTTATACGGCTTGTGATTGGCTTATATCCACGAAATTGCTTCCCACCCAATCCGCGCGCGCGACCTTTCTGACGATCTGCTGCTTGCCAACCCAGCAGATTGCGGAATCTCACCGTAAGTTACCGCCAGTCCCAATGCACAAGGGCAAGGTGTAAAATTGCAAAATTCTGACGGGCCAGCAAACAGCAAACGTGTGTCAGCAAACCGGCCCCCTTCCTCTCTCTCCTTCCTGTTGGTGACGTCAAGAGGCCTACTCTTGCTTACATGGAGTCGACCTGACCAGCAGGAAGTTTCTTTTGAGAGCGCAACCAGCCAGCACATAGTCGCATTTGCACGCGACAAGAAACGTAACCAGCCAGCACCGCGAGTTTGCATTTGCGCAGGGCCAGCAACAGCAAGCATGTGCGAGACCAAGCGCAACGGCAACACAGGCGGGCCCTCGGTGCCTCCCCCTCGCCAGCAGCTGCCGCAGAGACCTGTGCCAGCAGATGAGGACGACGTGTGGGTTAAACCCGCAACGCATTCAGCAGCGCTGTATACAAACCTCTATACAAGCGCGGCGGCGCTCATCGTCTCTCCCAGCGGCGCTGCTGTGCCCACCACAACTTCGACAAACGCAACGGCAGCGGACCCCCCATCCCCTCTGCACACATTTTCCGAGACCCTTCCGATAAATGAGAAGCTACTCGCTGCTGCTGCATCTCTGCGAATGGCTGCAGGCCAAGATCCCGTCGAGCACACCAGCGAGCGTAACCTGCACACTGCAACTTGCGAAGACGACACCATGGGCGCGTGCTACCCCAAGTGCATGAACCAAGACTTTGACGACAGCCGCGTCCTGCCGGGCACGCGCGCGCGGAAACCCGAGCCGCGGACCAAGATTAGCGGCAGCGACGGCTATAATCACGCCTATGAGTTCGGCTCCGAGTGCGCGGATCTGGCGCAGATCGGCGGCGGCTACGCGTCGTCAGCGGCCATGCGCATGAACGCGACGCTGGACCTCGAGGAGCTCGCGCTTGAAGGCGGCGGCTTTGAGAACCCGCCGAAGAGCATCGTCGTGGACTACGAGGAAGCGCATCACGACGTGGCGGCGGACGGCGCGAGCTCGCGGCGCCAGAGCAAGAATAACAACAGTGGCAAGACGGTCGTCTGCGCGCCCGATGCGTGCGCGCCCATGGAAAAGTTTCTGTACCTGCAGAACCCCGCAGAGGAGCTCTTTGAGCTGGATACGCCCACGAGCAGTGTGTCGACGCCGCTGACGCCAGGACGTCGTCGCTCGTCGCGCAAGAGCAGCATTGGGAACAGCAAGGACAACAACGGCGAGCTCACGACGCCGCGCCGCGGCAAGAGCATCATCTTTGCGAACGACCAGCTCGTGGAAAAGCCGTCGACGAAGCAGGAACCGATCTCGCCGTCGACGCAGACAGAGATCAGCGAAGACAGCGAGCTGCGGTGCTCGCGCGTGCCCAAACTGTGTCTCTGCGAGGTGAAGCTGCACAAGACCAAGGCGTCATGCTGGCTCGTGGCCAACAGCGAGGTGCACGACGTCACGGGCATCATGGACGCGCACCCTGGCGGCGTCCGCTCCATTTTGCGCAAAGCTGGCGGCCCGGACTGCACGCAGGACATGAAGTTCCACACCAAGAAGGCGCGCAAGATGCTCGAAAAGTGCTTTATCGGCAAGCTGCAGCCGTGCGGCGAGGACGACGACGCGAGCACCGCGGGCAACTGCAGCATCATGTAGAGCGCGCGCGCAACCCAGCGTCGGATATTTAACAAGAGCAGACAGACAAGCGCGCTCGCAGCAGTAATCGGTTATACAGTAGAAGCCCCCATAGCGGCGAAATAGATTGAATAGAATGCATGCAAACCATCTTGGCGGCCGTGTGTCACAGCAAACGTGTAAGTCGCAACAGCATGCGTTCATCGTTAGTGTGTTGTTGCGATTTACAGTGTGTGTGTTTGTTGCTGCTGGTTACGTTGGAATTTGTACCCGCGTGCCGCAAGTTGCGCGTGCTGAACGACAATCTGTTGTTGTTGTGTGCTTGCAGCATATTTAGGTGAACTGCTTCATGAACTCGGTGGCGACGATGCGGCCGCGCGCGTTGAGCGAGATCTTCATCTCGCTGATCTCCTTGTCGATGTCCTCCATGAATGTGATGATAAAGTCGATGAGCTTGTGCTTGTACATGTTCTCCAAGTGCGTGTGGATCACCAGGAAGCTCATGTCGTAACCCTTCCCACATGCAGCAGTCAGCACACGGCATTTGTTGAGTGACTTCATTGTTTATTGTCGACAAACAAAACAAATACACACACACAAAGCGCGTACCTCGACAGGAACACGGCGCATGATGATGAACTGATCAGCGCGCTGCATCAAGAAGCGGTTGAACTTGTGGCAGAGGATCGTCTCGATCTCGTCCGCCTGCTTGATGCAGATGCTCACGCGCGTCGAGTTGACCGACGGCTCGATCAGGCACTTCTCGGTCTCATTACGACAGATCAAGATCGGGTTCAGCAACAATTCCTTGCTCAGACTACCCACACACACACACAAGCAAGCACGCTCACAACAAGTCGGTCACACACCGACAACAATCGCAACCCTGCAGGCGAACAAACAAACAAACAGTAACCTACCGCAATTCGACCTCGGGCTTGTTGTGGCGCTCGACGACCTGCGACGGAAAGTTGCGCAGACACAGCGCCGAGTCGAGCGAGTGGCGGATCGCCGTCAGGTACGGCGCGAGCGTGTTGGCCTATGCGGGGCAGGACACGGGGGGGATCGAATGCATGAGAGAAGATGCATGCGCAGGATCACGCGCGCACAAGCGCCGCGTACCATGTTGTGTGCGTGTTGTGGATCTGCGTTCTTTCCTTCTCGTTGATCTGACTTCACCCTTCGGCTTGCAAGTTCACGCACGCGTGCACAAATTGGAATAAAACCTTGGCCTCCACTTCCTCCATGTCACACATCCATCCGAGGTTTTTCTCCTCTTCCTCTTGCAGCAAGAACCAACACAACATTGTGCAACTAGGGGTACACGCTTCCGTTTACGCAAAATGTACCCCACCCACCGTAACCGTCTCAAACCACGCTCCAGATTGTGGATGTAGCTCACCTTGTGGGACCGCGCTGGAGTAACCCAACGGCGCAGGCACCATGCGGATCACTCCCACACATGGCTGGCTACACCATGGGAACGCGGAGGATGCGCTCGGCACTTGGAAACAGCAGCAGCACTCGACATGGCGAACGCGAATTGCGCTTCTCGGTGCGCGGTGCGGCGCTACTACTTCGAGCTCAACGCGCGCACGGTCGCCATGGCGCTCGTCGCGGGCGTCGCGGCGCTGCTCGGGTACCTGTCGCCGACACACGACGACATGCGCCCCGTGGCGACGCACGCGAGCCGCTTCCCCGCACAGCTGCTGCCGCAGTGCCCACTTGGAGACCACGTGCTGTATGCTGGCGCCAAGCGTGGCATTAATAACAGCACGGACGGCGACGGACTCGCGTACGCGTTTGGACGCTGGAAGATGCCTGTGCGCAACGTCACGTTCCACACGGACGCTGCTGCTGGCAGCAAGTGGCAGGCGTGGAAGGCGAGCGTATTTATGACGAAGTGGTGGCACTACAGCTCGGTCAATACGGAGCACTATTTTATGGGCATGGCGGTCGTCAAGGTGCGTGTGCTGTTGAGTGAAAAAAAAGAGAGAGAAAGGCCGTGGTGTGACGCGTCTGCTTTGCGTGTGCAGCTGAGCTATGCGAACGACGCGTTCGTGTACATCGTGGACAAGACTGCGCCCATCGCAGAGAAGTTTGAGTACTCAGGTGCGCTCTACCTGCACACATACACACACACGCATGCATGCATCTTGTCCAACTATTGTCTGCTGCTGTTGTTTTCTTGCTGCTCCAGTGCGTCTTCCGGGACACGTCGGGCTGTCCTTTGCGTCGTCTTCAATCGATGGCAAGGTGCGTTCACAATCAATTGGCAGTGTACGGTGATCAAAGCGCGCGCCTTCTGACGCCGCCATTGTGTTGTATTGTGCTGCAGGCGTGCACGTCGTCCACGTCGCCACTTTCCTCTTCGTCTTTCATCTCGTTCTGCTACGACGACGCTATGAGCGCGTGGAAAATCGACGCAAACGTCACAACCGTACGAAAGACTAGCAGCTTTTGTTTTATTCTCACTGGAGTTGCTATAAAAGGCAATTGACTGGCTGACTCATACATATATTTCCTTCGCGTAGATTGGAGCCACAAGTGGAGAGTCGCGGCGGTTGACCGCGAGCCTTCGCCTCGAGCGCGAAGAAGCGCTTACGCTGCTGTTCCCGCTGGCAAACGACAGCATGCGTCCAGCGTACGTGCATAAAGCGGCGGGCAGCCCCGTGCGCGGATCCTTCCGCTTTGGGAATGCTTCGGTCGATGTATCGGAAACGGCATCTTCTCCCGCGCTCGGTGCGCTCGACTGGACGCGCAGCCTTGCGCTGCGCTGCACCCGGTGGCATTGGGCGTCCGCGATCTTCCTTGGGCAAGTGGTGACGACCACCGCGGTAGTGGATCCCTCTGGGACTACTATGAGTACAAGAACGACCGAAGCAGCGGCCCGGATCGGGATCAACCTGAGCAAAGATGTGTACGATATCGATGGCGAGTCCCAGGAAAACGCGATCTGGATCAACGGGAAAGTGTTTGCTCTGCGCGGTGTGGTGTTCTCGATCCCTGCGAACCCGGTCCGCGAGCAGTGGAGAATACGATCCGTTGAAGGCCTGTACGTCGAATGCAATGCTGGAGTCGTCGCATACAGCTAAGGAAGCACCGCCCTACTGACAAACTAGCAATGTTTTGTACGTGATCCTGTTGATGACAGGACTCATGAGGATGTCGATTTGACGTTCACGCCACGGGGAAGTCGCGAAGACCACACGAAGCTTGTCGCCATGGAAAGCGATTTCGTCCAGCCGTACGGGATGTTCAGTGGCCGCATCCGCATCGTGGCTGAGGACGGCGTGACCAGGAGGGATGTGCACGTCGACAACGCGTTCGGCGTCGTGGAGCAGCACTTTGCGCTGTGGTGAAGTCAGATATGCTGACATTGTAGGACTAACGTAGGTGTGAGTGTTTGCGTATGTCCACCATCACTAGATGATGGTCCATGAATGATGTTCATGTCATGTACCCATGTGAAACGCTGCGGAATGTCTACATAGTTTAGTTCCCTCAGGAAGGTGACCATTCACTTCTCAGGGAGGTGGCCATTTTCCAGGAGAGAGAGTTCGAGTGGTGAGGTTTTCTGAATCAGCGCTGAAGTCGCTTGCTCAGTCGTTTTCCATTCTCGCTTGATCGCAAAACGGCTGCGCGGCCTAAGTGGAGTTGAGTTGGTGTCGTGTGTGCGATTGCGCATCGACTGACACAGCCCAGATCGTGCGTTTTCAAGGTATGGTGTTCACTTATAAACAGCCACGTTCAGTGTGTGGCGTGCGACTGCACGGCTTCACCGCGTTACCAACTCAACTCGAGATTGGCGGGACCCAAAACAGCAGACTTGGGAGCGTATTTATACCTGCCAACCACTGCCAACCTGGGCACGCGCCTCCGTCACTTCTAACGCGCTCGTTATTTAAGCAATTCGGTCGTATAATTAGAAGGCAAGCGAGCATCCCACACAGTTCGTCGCCGCTCGCTACCTGGTGTGAAAAACGTCCCTCTCTTTGTCAGCTCACTTAGCAATTTGCTTCTCCCAGTTCAACCCAGCAAGCAACCTCGCGTCCCCCCTCCCAAGTCAAGATGCGAGCCTACTTTACCTCGTTATTCGCCGCGCTCGTTGGGGCCATGGCGCTCGGTTCCCACTCGACCGAGGCGCAGACGTACACGCACTCGTTTGACTCCACCAAAGCGGCTGGCGTCAACGGCACGATCTCTGTCAAGTACGCAAATGCGACGGGAACGAATGCCATCATCACTGCGGATCTGGATTTCTCGGCCGTCAAGCTTGCAGACATCACGGCGCTGGGTGCCAAGCGCACGGCCGAAGTGACCGAGTACAAGTGGCACATCCACATGAAGTGGCCAGACACAATACCCACCTCTGCGTCGCTCGCGCAATGCGCCGAGTCGGTAACTGGCGGCCACTACGATCCTACATTTGCTTGTGGCTCTGCCTCCAAGTACGCTGGTAAGTCGCAGTGCACGAGCATCGCTGGGTATTCTTGTACCTCTGCCAGATACGCGTAAAACTATGCCTACTGCGAGAAAGGGGACCTCTCGGGAAAGTTTGGGACTCTCGCGCTCGACGCGACAACCAAGAAGGCAAGCGGCACGTGGGACGACACACACTACCCGCTTGCATCGGAAAATACGGCCATGTGGAACATCGCCCTGCACGCCGTGTGCAGTGGCGCGACTCCGCGTTTTGCGTGCGCAGTTGGCAAGCTGGTGGCGACGACACCAGCGACGACAAACACGACCAACACGACAGCGGCTACGAGTCCTACGCCGACTTCGACTACGACTCCTACACCGACTTCGACAATGGCTACGACTCCTACACCGTCTCCAACAACGAGCGCGAGCAGCACGCTTGCGTTCAAGGGCTTTTTCGTCACGACGCTGCTTGCGCTGGCGGCCAATGCGATGATGTAAGAGCCAACAGGAATGCTACGGCATCCAGACGAAGCATCCCGACCGGCGAGTAGCTTCGTCTTATTCTCGGTAAATTTAAATTTCCAATATGAACGCTACAGCGAGGCGCCCCAATCCACGCAATACACGCCATTCGTTTTCTCAAACACCGAGTTAGCTTTGTCGCGAAAAGTCAGGCATGTGCACATAGAAGACGCTTGTTGCAACCAGCTACATTGAGTGAAGTCAGGTGTGTAACCATCACTCACGGGATGTCCATGCAACAGATTGCGTCCCAACAGAGAGACGAACGTGTCCGATGTCTCCAATAGTTGGACACTTTCGTATTCACTCACCATCACATTGTGCAACACAACACAAGAGAGCACACGGGTTTGATTTTGAAGACGGTGAGTGAAGCTCAAACATGCAAGTGTTCTGTCCGAAGCAGCGCAAGCCACGCGAGGCGTCGCAGAGCGGCAGACGACGTGCAGGATAATACTCCATTGCATCGGACTCTCTGTCGCCAGCGGGTAGTGCTCGTCGATTGGCAATTAGCTGCTTCTTGCTGGCGATACTGAACGCGCCAAACTTGTCCGACAAATCGCCCTTTTCACATGCGAGCGGGTTGCAGCGCAGTTATACGGCGTAGCTTTCGCCTTCGGTCCTCAGTTTCCGCAAATTCGGAGCAGAGACCGCATGCTTTGAGCGGGTCACCATGGTTATCCGTTGCGATTGCGCGTCTGGCGACTTGGGGCAGCGCCATGACGAAAGCGAACAACACCGCGAACTGTTGTGTGGTGGTACCTAATCGTTGTAGAGATTGATTGTGATACCTCATGAATGATTGTTGGGCAATAGGCCAACCGCCACAACTCGAGGTCTCGTGGATAGAAAAATCGCGGCAAAAGTGAAGCAAGACGACTATTATGGCGACGCTTATCTACGAAGGTGCGTCTGCTTGCATTGGTTCTCTCCTTCTCTCTAAGAGCACGCGTGTATACTGCTTGATTGGGCATCACGGGAATCAAATAGGCGTGGTCGTGAACGTCGCGATGGACGTGCCCGGCATCGTGTTTGCGGTCACGAAGGGCAGTCTCGTGCTCCACTGCACGAACTTTACGGGTGACATCGCGCTCTCGAAGCGCCAGCGTACGTGCGCTGCGAATCCACTTTTCAGTCCAGAGAACATTGCGATTCAATTGCAAGCATTGATCGACGCACGCATGTGTCTGTATAAACACGTAGCTGCAGAACCAGTACCGGCAACGACGACACGCGCAGCAGCGTCGTCTGATTCCAGTATAAACCCAGTGTTTGCGCCCGCACAGTCAGCTCCGAGTGCAAATCTGCCCGTCAACGCTCTATTAGCGGATGCTTCTGCAGTGCCAGCACCTGTAGCCCAGACAAACTCGTTGGTGATAACGGATGTCTCCTCTGGGGCCAGCATCACATCTACGACGACTTCCGTGCGCTCCAAGAAGCGTGCTGGTGAGCAGATCGGTCATGAGAAAAGCTGCGCAGTTCCTTTCAAGAAGAGATCTGTCGACACTGGTGTGGACTCGCGCTCGCGACCGCAGGCGACAAACAGCGCTACCGACGGTCGCGAGGCCAAGCCAAGTTGCGCCCGAATCGACACCACCAGGTCTGCTTGCTCGGCGCTGGCGCCTCTGTCGGATCTCCGACGACGACACCAGACCGACTCGCCCATCGTCGTCCGGACAGAGTCTCGACAACCAGCAGTAGCTACCGCAGTGGCCACCATTGCAGCCACAACCTCAGTCGAGGACGGTCTGGCGCCCATCGATTTCGCAGCGTGCTACTTTATCTCGGTCGTCACGCGCGAAACGGCTCAAAACCCGCCGCCCCACGAGACGGAGGATCTATGTTTTTGCTGCCGAGACGGCGGCGAGCTCGTCGAGTGCGACTTCAAACCTGGCGGCAACTACCATGACAGCCTCGGTGTCTCGTGCCCAAAGGTTTACCACGAAGGTACGCCTCTCGTCTTGATGTGCTGTGTCGGGTAATGCGAGTATGACGCTGCCATTCATGGTGTGCGCATCAGCCTGTCTGGGGTACAAAGTGCCCGAGGCGTTTGTGTGGACGTGTCCGCGCCATCGTTGCCGCAAGTGCGGGATTCGGGCCACGTATTCCTGCCGATTCTGCGTGCGGTCGTATTGCATGGTACGCAAACGCTCGAATGGTATACTCTGCTGTAGACCGTCAAGTTGGGATTTCATAGTTGCTGCTTCGATAGGATCATCTCCCGCGCGGCATCAAGAAACTCGGTCGCGCGTCCCGGGAGCTCGTGAGTTCCGCGTACGTTTTGTGTGGAAAGTGCGAGCGCGACGCGCAGTTGGCGCTCGAAGCTGGCAAACTGCCTCCGCACATCCACGCGCTCATGCAGCGACCACCGCCCTCCGACAGGAGCCGTTCGTGCACCGGATAAGGACCCACAGACGGCGAAAGACCTTTGCACACACGTATGTCATTAAAATGCAGTACTTTGCTTGTTCATTGTGCAAGTTAAACGAAAACGGAAAGAGACGCGAAGGTTTGGATGCCGTGATCGCGAGCAGGCTGCCTCGAGCTTACGGCGAGTAGGCGCTCACTTTGACCTTCCACCCGTTGTAAGAGTACGTTGGCGCTGACGTCGCCACTGTCGGTGTGGTCGCCGTCGATGCAGGCGTCGCCTCTGGCGTCTTCGAACTCTCGTCACCGCTGCTGTCGTAGTCGTTTCCATAGACGTTGTCATTGTCATAACCGTAGTCGTCCGTGCGCTTGCCCAAAGC
>JAADVP010001200.1:0-10030 GCA_023335675.1 Globisporangium solare | reverse complement strand
GTAGATCGCGGTCTGGATGCGCCCACGCGCTACGAGCGGCTCGCGCTGCGCATACTCAACGACGACACCATCGGCAGCGACGTCCGCGATGAGAAACCCAAAGGTTGCGAACATCATGAGGATAATGTACTTGCCGCCAGTGTCAGCCGCGCGATGGTTGATCTCGAGCTTCTGAGCGTCCGTGTAGTTCACCGGCTTGACCTTGCGCCACGACGGGTCTGGGAAATAAGGCGCGCCAACCGGCATGCGCGCCATTGCGAGCAAGCACAATGCGCACAAGGTCCAGCCAAAGACCATATATGGACGCCGGCGGTACCCACGGATCGGGAAACAGTCCGAGATAATGCCAATGAAGACCTTTAAAGACCACGGAATGCCGAGTAGCGCGCGTGCAGCCGCCGTCACTTGACCTTCCATGTTGAGGTAGTAGCTCAGGAATGGAGTGACCGTGCTCGGCAGCGTCCCCATGATGAGCCCAACGGTAGCATACTGGGCAAGCAATCCAAACGATTCTTTCGAAAAGAGTTGTGGAGCCCCACCAGCACGCAGCGCGCCATCTTGCGCGAACTCACTTGAGGTGTCTTGGACATACGAATCGTCGCTCAGAGGCGGGAACTTATTGCACGTGGAGCTGAGAAACGAGCGCCTCTCGTGGCGTGCTGCTGCTGCAACCTTCAGCTCGTAGGATACGTTGTCCAGCATCAGACCTGTTGACGTTCCAGTCTTCTGTTGGCTACGACGCAAATTGATCACTAACCGCAAGCAGCATGAGCGGAGAATCTTCTTGTAGTCGTCAGTGTGCTAGAGTTTGGATACTTCTGCCTTTTGCATTGGTTGTGAGCCCAAGACTTCTCCTGCTGGGCTCAACTGCACGTGACTGAGCACGAATGGGTGGCTGCAACAGCCATTGCACCACATTCAACGCTTTGGTTCGGAAGACGGACAAGCCCCGTTTTCCGAGGTCTGAGCCTGAGTACGCGCAATAGATGGTCGAACACGTTGTGAGATAGATACTCGTTTGGTTCACCTGAAGCCATGAGGTTTTCACATGGGTACATCTTTTGAACCGGTTTCAAACCGGCTAAAACGAACCGGTTAGGAAAGTTTGCGACTATTCAGCTGTAGCACATGCACACAGTACTATATATCTGGCAAACTCCCATTTTTTCTCGATTAATAATGAAAAAGCGGACATCATGCTGGTTCCATGCGTATCGCCGAATCCGAGTTCTCCTGTGGGCTCTTTCCATATCCGTTTGTGGGTCTGCTCGACTAAATCAGCTACACTTCTTGCCATAAACGAAGAAGCTTGCCGATTATTAATAAGATAGCTGCAGCACTGTCTAAAGTCATCCGAACGCCATATGCCATTGCGTCTATTAGCTGGTCATCATTTTTCGTGGGTGGTGGTCTGGTGAGCAAATCCGCATTATGACATGCCGAGACACACGCTCGGCCACCGGGGAAGAAGCTTCTTTTTTTTCTCAATCGAGACGACAATGAGCGCAGCGACACGAGGAGCTCTCAAGTACGTTCGGCCGACGCGACAACGCGCGCGCAGGACGAATGGGAGCGGGGGATGAGTCTGCAGCCGACGCATTGCAGCGCGGAACCTGACGTGCGACCGCAGGCACCCACTTTCGATCCGACAACATGGGTCGCTTATTGATGAGAGGGGAGGGGCTGGCGACTAAATCGACACAAAAAGCTCCAAAAACGGGTTGAGAGTGCCACTAAGTCGACGATAATCTCTATGGCGCTCCTCGTGTGGACTCGCTTTATTGTCATTTCCGACTGACGGTTGGCAGAAATTACGCTTCGATATGATTACCACCAATCGGAACGGCGCGTTGGAACTATCCACTTTTTATCAGGTGCCCTATGGAATCTGAGAGGGGGAAGGTGCCGGTCGACCTTACGTCCGCATCAAGCACCCATCGTCCATCTTCAATATCAAAAGCAGGTACATTCATTTTGAGAATACACCAAAATCATCCGCTCTATTGTAGTCACCTTACCATACTGCATCCCATACATCATTATCGCACCGTGTTCTGGTAAGTCGACGCAGCGAGTCAGTTCACGTCCTCTCACGTAACTGTGCCGTACCTTCGTCCCGAACCCCCTCTCACCGTGTACCCCCTCACAGGTGTACCCCCTCTCCTTTCTGGAGCAGCGCCGCTGAGCATATTCCCGAATTTGCGCCACGAGTGAGAGCTCCCGCGTCAAATTACTTTGCCTCGCGTTCCCTGCTCCCTTCTCTCTCTATAATGGCGTTCAGCTCGAGTGTGCGCGGCTTGTGCGCGGCGGCGGCGGTGGCCGCGTACGCCGTGCTGCAGATGGCGCCAGCCGTGGACGCGTGGGTGCCGCACGTCGTGACCAAGGGCAACAAGTTCTTCGACTCGGACACGGGACTCGAGTTCCGCATCAAGGGCATGGCGTACTACCCGCGCCCGAACTCTGGCGAGTTCTCCAAGGTCGACAACTACGATTGGGCCGCCGACGAGCACGAGGCCGTGTGGGCGCCGCACCTCAAGGTCATGCAGGACCTCGGCGTGAACACGATCCGTCTCTACTCGGTGGACCCGAGCAAGTCGCACGACAAGTTCATGTGCGCGTGCTCGGAGGCCGGCATCTACGTGCTCGTGGGCATGGCTGCGCCGTACGTATTTTGTCTTTCGACTACTGGAATGCATGGCGCATCTGTCAGAAATGAGGATCGTCTCAGACGCTAATGTGACTGACTCTTTGTTGTTGTGCTTGATCTGTTGGGAATGACGGACTGTAGATGCGAGAACTGCGCGATCCAGGACCTGCTGCCGCCGAAGTGCTACCCAGACGAGATGTTTTCGCGCGTGCAGATGGTGTACAACGCGTTCGCGGTGTACGACAACACGTTGGGTTTCAGTGTCGGTAACGAGAACAACCTCCAGCGCACCTACATCAAGGACGGTACCCAGACTGCGCCTTGTGTCAAGGCGCTCGTCCGTGACACGCGCAACTACGCGGCGTCGTGCTCGGGCAGCATGCGTCAAGTGCCGATCGGTATTGATAACGCTGATATCCAGCCGCGTGAGGAGTTCCTGCAGTACTACGACTGCAGCGTCGACGACAACGAGTACACGCGTGCCGAGTGGCTCGGCTTCAACCCGTACGTGGAATGCGACCCTGCGACCCACACCACGTACTCGCAGTCGACTGGTCTCCAGGCGCTCATGAAGGAGTACAACACAGTGCAGTATCCGCGTCCGCTCATGTTTGGCGAGTACGGTTGCAACTTGGGCGAGAACACCATTGACGGCTACGAGACCCAGCGTGGTTTCTACGACGTGAGTACCTCGGCTGCTTGCTTGTTCACACGTACTTGGGGGTCAACTAACCATCACGCGATCGCTGACTTTTAGGCCAAATGGATGAACGAAGAGAAGGACATGACGGCCCAGATCGTCGGTGGCAACGTGTTCGAGTTTGTCACGGAAATCCCCAACACGGTCGCCAAGAGTACGTTGGCTTTGCACTTGAGCTTCTCTAGCTTCCTAGCAGTGCCTGGAAACTAACTTTGATACTGTGACTGTTCCCTAGAACTGACCAAGACCAAGGATGCGGGCAAGTACGGCATTGGCTACTTTTCCCCAGACGACTGCGACCACGACACGATTCCGTGCGTGTTCAACCCATACCCAGAGTACGACAACCTCAAGAAGGCGTACACGACCACGGTTGCGTCGACGCTCAAGATGGACGACTTCACGGTCTCGCGCGAGAAGATCCTGACGTGCCCAGGCAACATCACCACGGACCTTCCTGCCATGCCTACTGGTATGTTTCCGTGTACCGTCCTCACTCGGACGACTTTAGGACTCTTAGCACTGACGAGATTCTGTGTCCAATTTGATTGTGCGTGCAGTTGAAACGTTGTCGTGCTCGGTAGCCCAGCCAGTGTGCAACGGCAAGAAGTCGAACGCTTTCAAGAAGACGTACTCGTTCTCGGCGGCCCCGAAGCTCGGCGAAAAGAGCACGCCCACGAACGTCGCGAACGCGCAGTCGACCTCGAGCTCGTCGAGCTCGACCTCGACCTCGTCCACGAGCGCGGCCACGGCCACGTCCGTTGGCGTTCTCTCGGCCGTGCTGTCGCTCGCGCTCGCCACGCTCATGGCGTAAGCACCGAGACTCGAATGCGGTCGGTCAGTAGATTTTTTTGGAGAAATGGAGCCGACACACTTTGAATCTTGATGAATGTAATCGTTTTTGGATCGTATGAGTCGGTCACTTACCTCATTTTCTCTGTATCGTGATGAGAACCCTACCGTTTAAGATGCACAGCCACCGAGGCTTTTGAAAGAAAGTGGTGCTGCCAGAATTGTGGGTCTCAATGTCACGTGCAGATCTGAGTTGCCAAACAAAAGATCTATTGAGCATTGCGAGATGCTGCAAGCGATTGGAAGTTGATTGAAGCCTTTCTCCTCACCTTCTCGCATCCGATGGCATTGACTTGCGGACGCTTGAGTGTGTTGATCTGCTGGCATGATGCGCGTACACGTACATCCATTCTCCTCTGTTGCCAGCGTTTATCAGACAGATGCACAAAATGATACCCTCAAACGGAAGGAACTTGGATCCTCCACACGATAAAACTACAGGAGCACAGACGTAGTCGGGCAACAGACAAGAGCACGAATACGGGCTTTGCCCTCACCCGCTTCAGTCAGTGTGCATATGATTTCGGTTCGCGGTTTACACGGCCTTCTGGCTAAAACGAATGCGACGGAAGGGAAAAAGATGGCTGCTGCTCGTACGTTTTTACAGCGAGTCCATGATGCTCTTGGTCTGTGGCGGGTACATCTTGGAAATCACGACCTGGCGGTAGAGAACATTCGCCTGCTCGCGCGCGAACGCGAATGCGCTCTCCTGCTCGGCGCTGCCGGGCGTGAGCTGCTTGTTCTTGTGGAAATCCTCCTTCACGCGGCGCTCGGCGTACTTGCGGTAGTTGTAGCTCTGCGTACAGAGCGAGTTAGGAGACAGAAGAGATATGCTCAGAAAGAGGAGACCGCGCGCAACGTGATGGGATGCATGGCGCACCTCGAACTTGGACGCATTGCGCAGCATCTCCTTGTATAATCGCAGCACCTGTTGCTTGGACGCCATCGCGCTTTTCGTGTGTGGGGAGGCTCTTGTGGTGTGACTCGCGTGGAAGGGTCTTGCAGGAATGAATGTCGGATCACGCAACCCGCAATTCAAAATGTTGGTTTAGCAAGCGGAATGCACTAATCAATTCAAAAATGAATTGCGCCTACAGTGATCTGCGTCGTTGCTGCAAAAGCCTCGCCAAAGCCACAGAGACGCGTCAAGCGGAACGCCGTTGAGGCCATGCTTTGGATAGCGCCTTGAGGCAGCTACGTTTGTCAATTTCAAAGAGTAATTCCAGCGACACTACCGTTCGCAACGACCACGCAATAGTGGTGAGAGCGTTCCTCCATAGTGGTGGTGAGCACGGCAATTAGGTAAAGCCCGTGGTTGCGATTCTGAATGAAGGGCCGCGCACATGAAGCAGCATTTAATTTCCCTCAGCAAATCTGCAACACTGCACCAAAACGTAAGTTGTGCAACGCACAGTTGCCAAAAGGAAGGACTAAATCGTTATTTTGAGGGGCAACGGCTGTACATGCGACCAAGTCTAAAATGAGCAGCTACGATCTCACCTTCAGTGGTGCAGCGGCACCACAAGAACAACCAATTTAACTAATAAACAGCAGCAGGTATACAAACCAGAACGCTGCACTTCGAGGTGAGATGTCTCTGATGGAGAAAACGAAGAGCCGTTCCGATATGATTGATGTGAGATTTTGATGGAGACTGCGTATTGCCGGTTTATCGACAAACAAGTTGTGTAGTTGGTGCATCGCACGCTGCTCCATCGTATGCGGTGTCTACTGTCGAGTTGAATCCAAGCCTTCGAAATAATGCGATAAAAGCAATATTGTCAATATTGAGTGGGATTTTGCATTTTTTGTTGGTGTCTACAAAGTGCACTTTATCTATGAGTGTTTCTTCTTTCCTTTCCGGGTTTTATCACTGGATTCTGTAAACCTGCCCTGCCACATGATACAGAACCCACTGAACCCATTCCATCCGGATAAACGCACCATTCCACAAAGCCCCAGGTTCAAGAGTATACCGTATACTTCACCCAACTAGCTACAGTATAGTATACGCGCCTGCGCGGGCCTGTAATCGAGTAAAACCATCTGATTTATACGATGCCGTGATGATTTTTTTCGGATATGGGTGAACGGCGCAACTGCTCTTGACGACGAGCGAGCAGCTCATTCGCGCATTTGCCGTCTTGCGCCTTCGTGCCTCCTGCCCAGATCCGTGTCAATGGCATTCGGTCCCGGTCTCCGCGCGCTGTGCGCCGCCGCGCTGGCGGCCGCGCTGCAGTCGGCGCCGGCCGTGGACGCATGGCTGCCGCACATCGTGACCAAGGGCAACAAGCTCTTCGACGCGGACACGGGGCTCGAGTTCCGCATCAAGGGCATGGCGTACTCGCCGACGCCAAACGCGGGCGAGATGTCGACGGTCAAGAACTACGACTGGACCACGGACGAGCACGAGGCGATCTGGAGCAAGCACCTCAAGGTCATGCAGGACCTGGGCGTGAACGCCGTGCGGCTCTACTCGGTGGACCCGAGCAAGTCGCACGACAAGTTCATGTGCGCGGCGTCGGAGGCCGGCATCTACGTGCTCGTGGGCATGGGCGCGCCGTGCGAGAACTGCTCGGTTCAGGAGGCCACGCCGCCCAAGTGCTACCCGGACGAGATGTTCACGCGCATGCAGATGATCTACAACGCGTTCGCGGTCTACGACAACACGCTCACGTTCAGCGTGGCGAACGAGCCGAACCTGATCTCGATCGGCGGCGACAACGGTGAGACCGTGGCGCCGTGCGTCAAGGCCATGATCCGCGACATCCGCAAGTACGCGTCGAGCTGCGCGGACAAGCTGCGCCAGGTGCCCATCGGCGTCGACGTGGCCGACATCCCGCCGCGCGACCAGTGGATCCAGTACTTTGACTGCGCCGTGGGCGACGACGAGAACACGCGCTCCGAATGGATCGGCTTCAACCCGTACGTCGAGTGCGACCCGACGACGCACACCAAGTACACGCAGTCCACGGGCCTCGTGACGCTCATGAAGGAGTACGCGGACACGGGGTACTCACGGCCGCTCATGTTCGGCGAGTTCGGCTGCAACATCGGCACCAACACGATCGACGGCTTCGAGAACCAGCGCTCGTTCTACGACGCCAAATGGATGAACGAGGAGACCGACATGACGGACGAGATCGTCGGCGGCAACGTGTTCGAGTTCACGACCGAGGTCATGAACCTCGCCGGCACCAAGAGTGAGTCAAGCGGCGGCCGTTTGACGTAGGAAAACCTCAAGACTCACGTGCATTTGTGTTGTTGCTATTGTGCTATTTATTGTAGAGCTCCTGAAGACCAAGGACGCGGGCAAGTACGGCGTGGGGTACTTCCAGCCTGACGACTGCGACAACGACAAGACCGAGTGCGAGTTCACGCCGTACCCCGAGTACGATAACCTCAAGACGGCGTACACGACGACCAAGAACTCGACGGTCACGTTCGACGGCTACACGCCCAAGCGCGACAAGATCCTGTCGTGCCCCGCGACGTCCACGATCAAGACAGACCTGCCGTCGATGCCCAAGGTGGACACGCTCTTGTGCTCCGTGGCGCAGCCCGTGTGCAACGGCAAAAAGTCCAATTCCTTCGCGAAGACCGCCACGGCCACCAAGCTCAGCGACACGAAGGAGCCCACGAACAGCGCCACGGACGGCACGGCGGGAAGTAGCGCGTCGTCCACGAGCGACAAGACGAGCAACGCGTCCTCCTTGGGCCTCGCCGCGTCCGTCGTCTCGGCCGCAGTCGTGGCCGCGCTGGCGATGTAGAAAGCGCACGGTTTCTGTGTAGTAGTTGTATGTGGCGGCGCAAAAGCCGAATGTTGGCGTGACCCCATCATTGAAAAATCAAAAAGCACTTGAGCACGCACCAGTTTTCGGACAATAACAACTCATTTATATATTCGTTCCTTCGCAAACTCATGCTTCCACTTCCTATCACCTTGCTACTTGCGACACCATGCGCTTCAGGGAAAATTGACGTGGTCCAACTCGGCCATCGAGTCGCGGCGCTCGCCAAAGACGTAGTGGCCCGCGACGTAGCCGCCGATCACGCTCGCGAAGAGCGTCCAGTCGTACGTCATCGACACGAGCATCAGCAGGTACGCGATGAGGATCGTGAACCCGTGCAGCAAGCAGTGTATGAGGTGCTGCGTCTCGGGCGCCAGCGTGCGGAACCACGGCGGACAGCACGACTGCGACGTCGCCGCCACCGCCGCCGAGTGGTACGACGACGAGCGCAGCAACTGCGTCGCCTCGGATGCCGACAGACTGCCCCCGCTGTGGGTGCCGTTCGGCACGCTTCGCAGCCGCTTCAACATCGTGCTCTCCTTGCGCAAGAGGCGGCGCAGGTGCAGCAAGTACTCGTTGAACGCCGCGACCAGCGCCACAAACACGCATCCGAGCGCGTACAGCCAGCATGTCGAGAGCACCCAGCCCGGGAACCACAGCAGCACGCACGGCGTGCCGCCCCGTCCAAACGAGAACCCATTCAGCATCGTTGTTCCCGGTCCCGTGCAGAAATCCGCCGCGTCGGACGGCGCTGCGGCGCTGCTGGCGTCCTGGAAGAGCAAGACCTGGTTGAGCACCTGGTGCGCGTGCGTCAAGCTGCACGTCTTGATGATCTGCTCGCCGTGCTGCATCGACACCTGCGGGCCGCCGTGCGCAGCCGTTTCCATGCCGCACACAGGGCACAATGCCGACGACTCCTCGTCGTTGCCCGTGGGCGCGTCCACCGATTCCGCGGCTTTCAGACCGGTTTTCTGATATGAAGAAGAAGAAGCGAGACACGATCAGCGTCATAAGCGCAATAGGGTAATCCCATAGAGAAAAAGCAAAAGCAAAACGGTACCGGATCGTGGAGGAACTGTGTCAGCGTGTCCTGCTCCGCAAAGCGCAAGCGCTGGCCATTCTTCAAGTCAAAGTGGTACGCCTGACTCATCACCATCTCGCCGCTCACGGGGTCCGACTGCAGCAACGACAGCCATGTCAGCACCAGCGCCTCGCTGCAGGTCAAGAGCGCTCAGAAAGAAAACGTACCGGCATGTCCATCATGTACATGTCGGCGGCGACCAACCCGCCTGCGTTGCTGCTCCAGAGCGCGCCGCAGAGCGCGCACAGCAGCAGCACTGCGAGCGAGCGCAGGCGGCGGCGGCATCCGCTGCTGGGAGATCGTCTCATGGCGCGTTCTTCTTCCTCTCGGCGATGCTGCACGTTGACGAGTGCGAGCGAGATCCTTCCGATGCAAAAAGCTATTGTTGACCAGCAAGCGCAAAACTGAGACTCGACGCGGGCAGGTGAGCCAACGGGTGTGGAAGAAAACCTGTTCGGAAGGCATACACCCTTTCTAGATATAATATAATATCGGAAAACTGAAATTGAAGGTGTACAACTGCATCTAAACATTCCTGCATATATGCCATGTTTGTGGAGGAAGCTTCCGTTATGTATTAAAGGAGGTCCATTCAACAATTGCGCAAACTGAACGGAAGTTTATTCAAAATCAGTGATAATATCAAAACAAGGTATGCTTTGCTCTAGAAATGTGTGATATGCCGGCAATGACAGCCCTAATTTTGAAGCGCACAGCTGTCATATCACCTTTTACTGGGATTGTGGAGTGTAGACCGTCAAATAGTTTTCGATGAGGTCTCGTAACTTTCGTGAGGTTGTGAAGAGCTCCAGTTGACCATAAAGTGCGCGCCAAAAGTTTGGGAAAATTTGCTTTTTTAAAGTTTTGTAAAAATAAATGCACCAACTGCAGCGTGCAATGACTCGAATAAAAGCAAAAAACGAGGCAAACACGTGTATATAAACAGAACTCTTCAACAG
>JAADVP010000120.1:0-35813 GCA_023335675.1 Globisporangium solare | reverse complement strand
GCCGCCACCTCCGCCACCATTGTAGCCACCCGAGCCCATGCTGCCCATTCCACCACCTGAGCCGATGCCAATGAACTTGTCACGCAAGCGGCGCGATTTTTCTCGTTCCTCACGGATCAGGTCGTTGTCGTTCAAAAGATCCACAATCTGCTTTGCCTTTTCTCGAACTGCACAAGCAAAACAAAAACCTTGTCAATCACTGACGCAAGCCACGCGAATAATCACAAAGATTAAAGTGACGCATACCTCCTGCACCCTTGTCTGCCGAGCCGTCGTGGTAGGAGAAATCAGACAGCTGACGGAGCTTGAACATGTGATCACGGGCATTTTCCACGACGCGCTCCGTGCCGTTCTTCACCAAGTGATCCAACAGACTAAGAGCCTACGCAGTGATGTTAACAAACAAAAATAGTGAGCTTCCGCTTGCCATGCAGCTTGGGCAATTGACCAGGCAGCAGGGCGACGGACCTTGAACACCGTTCGCCATTGACGCGCGTGGGAATCGGTTGCTTCCCAGATCTTTTTCATCACAACATTGTACGATTCGCTGGTTTCGCAAGTCGAAGACGATACATGCAGTTAGTATCAGCTTCCTCGTCAATACACGCAGACCAAAGGACGCTGCAAGCACGTACTAGTCGTAAGTAAGTTGCGCGATCTCATTCAGCAGCGTGCTCGACGCGCCCCAGTTCTTGTTCGAGAGCGCGTCTTCCATCTTGCGCTCCACATCCGTGCCCATCTTGGCCTTTACCGTGCTCTTGCTACGCAACAACACACCAAGAGCCAAAACGCGTGAGCACACCGAAAACAAAGAAAAAAAACGATCACCAATCAAGATAACGACGGTGCAAGCGTCAACACGAACAAATGCAAAGCACACGTGGCGCACTCCATCCAGCGAGCGACCATCAGTTCCGTTATCAGACCGCTGCTCCGAGCGAGCCACAAGCGACACAACCACACGAGCACGTACGCTTCGTCGATGACGTTCCGCAGCCGGTCCAGCGCGAACTTGTCCATCGTTGCCTCGCTCCTTCAGCTCTCGCTCTCTCAGTCTGCGCGCGCGTGTGCGATGGGAGAATGCGCCAATGCGGCGGCAGCCCCCGATGGATCGTCCCTCCGTCCTCGACCCGCCCGCCCCCCTCCCTCGATCAGAATGATGGTCTTTTTTACGTTGAAAGAGTACAATGGGATTTATGCACGCGAAGCTCCGCTGCAAAACGAATTCGACTCAGAACCCAAGGTTGAAGTGATTCCGCAAAAGTTGTGGAAGAAAACGTAGGAAGAGATCAGCTGCTGATTGGAGAAAAGTGGATTTTTTTGTTTTTTTTTTGAAGCAGCTAATCAGCGCGTGCCAAATTTTGCCATGGTGGGTATGATGCATGCTGCTCAAATGGCATATCATCGCTCTTGACTCATAGGCAGCAGCACTCCCACTTTGACTGGAAGCTTGCCGCGCGTGCTTTCTCCACGTAGCGCTCATAAAAATACTCGTTCGCTTCCTTCTTCCTGGATCTCTGCGCTCCGCTGTGTCATCTCTGGCTGTCGATGTACACGTGCACGATCGCGTCGCTGGCCTTTGCGCTCGTCCGTGGCTGCGTGGGTGTCGCGGTCGCCGTGCGCACAGTCGCTAGCGCGTATCCCTTCGGCGACGACAGCGAGTGGTGGCCCAGCGGCAGCGCACTATTCTGCGGCGGCGGGTCGCGGATCCAGTAGTTGTCGCTTGTCATGCGCTCTCCGCGTTCGTGGTCGCGCTCGCGGCGGCGGCGCACGGCAGCAGCCATCGCGCGGCGGTACTGCGCCCACGCCATGTACGCGTACCCGACGAAGAGCACGAGCAGCAGCACAGCCAGCGCGTAGACCACGAGCAGCGCTGAACTCGCCATGGATAATGCTTCTTCGCTTGCTGTCTTTCTCGAAAGATGCGCAACTATGCAGCCACATGAGCAAGTCCACAGCATCGATTCGTTAAAGTACGACTCCCACTTCAACATGGTTGAAAGCTGACAACGAATTTGGTTGCTGCTAATGTGGCTTTGCTTTTTGTATTCGCTTCGGCGTTGCCGGTGATTGCAAGTCGATGAAAAGTTGCTATGATGCGTCTGCTTACAGTTCATAAAAGCATTTGTCGCAGACGCGCACGGGCACGTTGATGCCAAACTCCGGGATGGATTTCCACTTTTCCGAGCACCCGCCGCACACGAGGCAGCCGCACTTGCGGCAGTTGTGCTGGTCGTACTTCTGCTGCGCTTCGCTGGACGACGTCGAGTTCCACGTGAATGGCGAGCCGCAGCACATGCAGCGCGTCTTCGTGCTGAACGGGACCCACTCTGGGAGCGTCGGCTTCATGCGACGCGAGTCGCGCACCACCCGCAACGCGTTCAGGTAATTTCGGCCCAAGTGGTCACTCAGCATGTTCTGGAACACGGGGATGTGCGTCAAAGAGCTGCATTTACGGTCCACGTGAACGGCTTCGTAGATGCCCTTGTGGAAGTACACGTGCGTCACGCGGCCTGGGATGTAGAGCTCTCTGGGGTCGTCGACCAGCGTGGTGACCAGCTCGTTGTACACTTTCTCTTCCTCTTGGCGCGCTTCCTCCGAGACCAGGCCCTCTTCGGCGCCGACCGTTTTGTCCATCTGCTCGATCAAATTGGTTCTCGTGAGCGTCCACGACGACACTTGGTCTTCTTCTTTTGGTGCAGCTTGGCCATCCTTGGTGTCTGGCGCTGGAGAAGGTGTGACTTCTGCGGCGTTCGCCGGCTTCGGTGCAAGCCTGCCTTTGCGCATGTCGGCTTCTTCGATGGCCCATTCGCGCTTGCGTGGTCGCCAGAGCGTCTTGGCACGATCCATGAAAGCTCCGACGTCATCGGACGCGGTGTCCCGCCAGCAGCCTTTAAAGCCTTTCAGCTCTTCGACGAGCTTCAAGATGTTCGACGCCTTTGCGCGCGGCACGAAATCATCTCGCAGCACGACCGAATGCACGAAATTCACACACGATTCCGCCACGTGCAAGTTCACGCACGCTGGGACCGCATACGCGAAACACTGGAGGTTTTCAAACTCTTTCTGAAGCATCACAGACAGCAGCGCTGCGCAGCCTGCACCAAGCGAGTGTCCAGCCAACGTAATCTGGTAGCCCTCCGTGTGCAGAATCCGCAGCGACCCGACAATGCGATCCTTGATCCACATCGCAGCCTTCAGCATGCCATTGTGCGCAAACGCATCCACAAACCCGCCGCTCGACTCTTCCCGGGGAGAACTGCCCGTCGGCATGCCGATTTCTTCTGGGTGTGCCTGAATATCCGTCAGCAAATCTTGCACGGATTTCGAGCCTCGGATCAGCAACAGCGCCGACTTCTTTTCCTTGTTCCCAAGCAACGCGAACGACGGGTGGCGGACGTCCTGGTTCTGAATGTGCGCGTAGATCAAAGAAAAGTTCTGGAGCTTGCTGATCCGTTGAATGTCCAGCACATCAAGCTCATAAATGGCATGCAGCGCCAATGGCGCAAACTTCAAGATTTCGGCCAAGAAATCATCCGCAATAGGATCACAGCTGACGTGCTCGTCCCGTTCACTCTCTGGACTCGCACCGCGCTCGCCTCGGTTCATGGCCATGAAATAGTACGTTCCAATAGCCGCATCATGGAAACCGAGGCCATCCAGATCGCCAATCAGTCCTTTCAACGTCGCAAACGACTGCATAAACTCGTTGCGGAGGATAAACCCGAGCAGCCCCGCGCGGCCATATTTGCGCACAAAGTCGGCACTCACTACCGCCATCTTCGCGGTCGCACCTATTGGCGCAGACTTGGCTGCCGCGAGCGTGCCCTCGGCTGCACGCATGATCTTGTCCACCGTCGTGTCCGTTGACGTGTTAAAGTACGGGATCAGCTTGTCTGCCATGAAATCCTTCACGCGCTCGCTGCGCCACTGGATGTACTGTTGGTCCATTTTCTCCTTCACGATGTAGTGGCAGTTTGTGCACAGCTTGGACGGCACGTTCTGGCCAAACGCTCGAATCACCTCCGAGTACGGCAAATCTTCGCGGCAGAATGGCTCCGCGCAGTACCCGCACTGGTACCGGAACCGCGTCATCCCAAACTCCTGCTTGCATGCTTTGCACTGCTTCGAGGTTGTCGGCTCGGGCGGCGCCAGATGCGCCACACTGTCGCTGCTGCAGCAAGTGACGAGACTGCGGTCGACGGGGGACAAGTCGGGAAACCGCTTCGAGAGCATCGAGAGCACAGCATACGGGTCTTTTCCGTTGCTTGAAACTGCGTCTTCGCCTTCCGAAATCGCTTTCGGTCGTCGTGGTGGCACGCGGTGCGCTGGCAACTGCGGCTCGAACGTGATCGCCGCCGTCGTGGCTGCAGCAGCATGGTCGAGAGCGTACATGGACACTTCTTTGATTGACTGGACCGTGCCAAACACGGCCTGTTTCGATGATTCGCCGGCTAGGTTGATGACCGACGACGGCAGCGAGAGTGCTGCCGAGGAAAACTTGCTGAAAAAGCCGCCTTCCGACTTCGCGGGTGCATTCGTAGCGGGTCTCTCAGTCGATGCCGGGAACAATTCGGGCGGCGCTTGCTTGGTCTCGGTCGCGTCGACCACAGCAGGCTCGCTTGGCGCAGCAGCAGTCTTGTTCGCACTGTCGTCGTCTCGAACGATGTGCTGCTCTGAGCTCTCATTCGACGACAAGAACAATGACTTCCACTCTTCTTTTCCGTCGCACTCACCCGCTGCACCCGCGGTCGCTGCGTCTATTGTAGCTGCTTCTGTTGCTGCAGCCGCCGCCACTTCTTCGGGCGTTCGGCCCAGCCACACGCGCATGCGCACCATGGACGACCTGGTCTTCGGCCCCATGGCGTCCTGGAAGGTCGCGCCGTAGAGCCATCCTTCTTCGTCGTAGTCCTCGGACTTGTACACGTGCCACTCGCAGTCGGTCTGCTCGCCTTTGCTCGCGCACTTGGCGTTGCGCAGGTCGCACCACGCAGGCGGATCGTCCGCATTCAAGCGCGCCGACCAGCCCTACGCAGGTAAGTAGGTACACACACATATTGCACACAAATCAGCACGAACTGCGCGCACCGCAGAGCGAGCGCAGGGACAACGCACCAGGATCGGGTACCAGCGCTGGTTCTCGATCACCTCGCGCACCATCGCGCTCGTCTTCTCTCTTGTATCTTCTTGGGGCAACTGGTTTGTGTTCTCGCGCACATGTGTGCCAGAAATAGACCGCCAAAAATGGGCATTGACAACATTGGATTGGCTATTAATTTACAGTAGCGTATGTGATTGGTGGAAAGAGAGAGCACTGAGAACAATGCCGTTTTGTACCAACATTCCGCCAAAACCTTCTTTTTTTGGCAGAGTTCTCAGTTGTAGCGAATATGCACATGCCTCAAATGGCGTGTGCGTGTGTGCGCGTGCGATATCCTTGGTGCCATATATTGAGATCAGAGATCCGTGTCGATATCCTCAAATGCGGCGTCGATCCTGTCCCACAGCGCGTTCGCGGCGTCAAACTGCGCCGTCGCAGGGTCGAGCTCGAAGCGCGCGACCAGCTGCTTCGTGGGGACAATGATGTCTGTTTTTGGGTTACAGATAAACGCCATGAGCGCCATGCTCCCCCCTATTTTATAAATCGACAGCATTCGGCATTGAGACGCATGCGTACCTCCCGCAAGCGCGTCGCTGCTGAAATCCCACTTGATGCCCGTCACAGATGCGTACAGACTCATTTGGTGCCTAAGAGAACACACAAACGCGCTCATGAGTGCGCAATGCCTCTCGTTTTGCTTTGACAAGCGAAGAATGGCATGTACTTTGCGAGCGGGATGTCGTTCTGGTGCTCGACGCTGTACCGCGCGATCTGCAGGCGCGTTTCCTCGTACTTGTCGAGCAGCTGCTCAAGCGAGTGCTCTGCCGACTGCTTGTCCTCGCGCAGGCGCTCCAACTGCATGTTCATTTCGCGCTTGAGCGTGTCCAGCTCCTGGAGCTTCATGAGCGCCTGCTCGTGGCGCGTCTTCGTCGCGGCCTCATGTTGCTCCCATTCGCGCAGGTTGGACAGCAAGTCTGTAGCAATAGACAGCGCATTCGTGAGTCTCTGTGTGTGGCGCATACATTCACACAGCGCGCTAAGCATTTACGCTGGAGCTGCTTCGTGGATTCGGTCTGTTTGCTCTCGACGGTGGCCGCGATCTCCGCGCGCTTCTGCTTCAGCGCGCGCAGCCGCTCGGCGTCCTTCTGCGCGTCCTTGCGGTACAGTCGCTCCATCTCGCCGCAGATGTCCTGCACTTCCTGCCACGACAGCGCCGTCTCGGCCATTTTTCCCTCCATTTTCAAAAACGGCGTGCGCAAGTTGGTCAAGTGTTCCGTACAATTGGGCTCGTTAGTGCGACCTTCGTGCGACCTCAACGCATCATGGCGTCGCTGTCACCTCTTTCAATTGAGTACAAGCAATCACACAGAAGTGTTATTGATCTCACATAAACACAATAAACACAATTAAAATGCACTATAAAGAGGTAAGAATAAGCGCAATGGTGCCGCGGAAACTAATCTATAGCGCTGTGCGCTGTCAAAGGTGCCATTTGCCGTTATTGGACGGACGCGAGAGCCGAAGATGTCGTACTTCCGCTCGCTGCTGGAGGCCGCGATGGGCAACGAGGAGATGCCCGCGAACATGGACGCCTTCGAAGGCGTGAGCGACGACGAGGACGAGGACGACAGCATCGGGTACCCTGGCGTGGGCAGCGACGTTGGCGAGGACGACGACGACGATTTCTCCGACGAAGGGCTCCTCGATCAGCAGAAGCGCATGCACAAGAAGCCGCGCCGGCCGCCGTCGCTAGAGGGAGTCGGTAACAGCGGAGAAGGCGCCTTGCTGCCGCAGGTGAATGCCTCCGGGAATTACTATTGTGAGTGCAGCGTCCAGCAGCGTTGAGTGGTCAACAGGCTCATGGGCTAACTGTACGCTGTGTTCTTACCAATAGCTGGCGACGGAGCAGCAGACAGCGACGACGCGTATGAGCCGCAGCCGAGTGAAGATGAAGAGGAAGACGACTCCGACATCGAGCGCCAGGTGCGTGTGCTGTATATAAAGAGCACTCTATAAAGAGCACTCGGCAGGTCGGCTTCTCTTACCCGTGCATGTCTTTCTTTCTTTCTTGGCTCGACGGTGCCGTATGCCATTGTAGTTGTGGGGCAAATCGCGCAAGCGTCGACGGCGTGAGGGCGTAGGGCGGAAGCGCAAGTTCGGGAAGCGCGTGGTCGCGAGCAAAGTGCCGCCGGAGCTCGCGGGCGTGCTCGGCGAAGCCAACATGCTGTACGCATCGCATCAGTACGATGACGCGATCCTGCTTCTAAAGGATTTCATCAAGAAAGCGCCGACGATTCCAGACCCATACCATACACTGGGCATGATCTACGAAGACCGACAGGACCGCACGAAGGCGCTGCAGTTCTTTCTGATCGCGTGTACGCTGACGCCGCACGATGCCGAGCTCTGGAAGCGCGTGGGCCGTATCGCAAAGGAGGAGAAAAACTTTGATCAAGCGCTGTTTTGCTTCAAGAAGGCGAGTAGCGCTGACCCAAAGGACAAGGACTCGCTGTTTAGTTATGCCGAGTTGTGTCGCGAGCAAGGCGACAACCGCCGCGCCGCCGAAGTGTTCAAGAAACTGACGGTGCTGATGCCGAAAGACCTCTCGCTCTGGATCCAGATTGCGGAAGCGTATCACTGCAACGACCAAGAGGACGAAGCTGTCGACGCACTCAAGATGTGCATCGAGAAGGCGTCGACCGACCCGATGCGCCATCACGCGTCCAAGTACGAACTCAACGCCGTCAACATGCTCGCGGATCTGTATATTACGCTCAAGAAATACCGCGAGGCGATCATGGTGATCCATCAATTGCATGCGCGGTACGCGTCGTCCCACGAGGCCACGCAGGTGGAGGGCGACCCGGGCGGATTGCCGCTCGATATCGCCGTGAAGTACGGCATCTGCCACTTGTTTGAGCGAGACTTCAAGACGGCCGAGGCGATGTTCAACCACTTATTCGCTCAAGACGTCGAGGTATTTGGCGATTTGTACCTGGACGTCGCAGACGCGTACATCGCGTTGGGGGACCAAGACCAGCGTGCAGCCGAGATCCTCGCGCACCTGATAGGCCGCGAAGAGTTTCCATTGGAGCAGATCTGGATCAAGTACGCGGAATGCCACGATCGCTTGGGGAAATTCGACGTGGCTGTGGATTTCTACGAGCGTTCACTGCAGCACCAGTTCGCAATGGATCACTTGGTTGTGAGTCCTGAGCTCGTGCTCAAGGCGATGCAAGCGACGCGCAAGCAAGGCGATGCAGAGAAAGGTCTGGAGCTCTTGATGATGTACTTGCCAGAGACCATGCGGCCACCGATTCGTCCCTACTGGGTCAATCCTGGTCGACGGAAGAAAGGGGACGAGACTACCGCCGTAGCAGAAGACACCGCAGACAAAACGCAAGGCCGCTTTGGGAAGCCGAGTCGAGACGCGGACGACGACGACTTGGACTATGTCGACAGTGCCGGGGAGCAAGAGGAAGACGCAGACGACGACGAGGATCTCGACGAGCAAACTCGGATGGCCACGACGCACGATCCGTCGCTCTCTGTCGATGCCATGGAGAATGGCATTCGCTTGAAATTGCTCATCGAATGGGGCCATTTGAAGAAATTCGCCGGCGAAGCCGAAGTGCTGTGCCAAGTCGGCATTCCGATCATCCTCACGTCGCTCAACCAGACTTCGTTTCGGCTCTCGGGACGCGTCAACAATCCCGCGACGGCCGCTGCGGACGTTGTCTCGCACACCGATCTCCAGTCCGTGGGCTTCCAAGTGCTCAAGTCTGAGTACCTCGTGGACATCACGGACCCGTATCAGCGCGATTCGTTCATGGGCATCGTGATGCGCGTCGCCCAGCAGGTCGTGATCTCGCGTGCGCTCGGCGAGCAGCAGTACTACAACCTCGTGATCGACGTCGCACAGACGCTGACGGA
Organism: Globisporangium solare; assembly: GCA_023335675.1. NCBI lineage: Eukaryota > Oomycota > Peronosporomycetes > Pythiales > Pythiaceae > Globisporangium > Globisporangium solare. The sequence continues at coordinate 26,779 of JAADVP010000120.1, read as the reverse complement.
ATTGGGCAAGTACGTCGCCGCGATTGAGCTGCTCACGGACGTGAACACGTCGGACAAGATCTCCAAGCCGCAGTTGCGCTTCGAGCTGCGATTCCTCGCGCTCGTGATCGCTCTCGAGTTCAAGGAGAACCGCATGGCGTACGAGTGCGCGCGTCTGAACATCATGGAGGACCCACAGAACCTCGGGTACTGGAACCTCTTTGCGCGCGTAATTGCGATTACAGGCGTGTACTCGTGGCACCAAAAGTTCCTCGCAAAGCTGCTGCGCGACGAACCCTCGAGCTTCCCGGCGATCGTGCTCGCGGGTCACCAGTCGTCGACGTGGGATATCGCGTCGCTCACCGTCGGCGAGTTCACGCTGGCGCATCAGAAGCAGCCGTCCGATCCGCTGATCCTGTTCTGCATCGGGCTCGCGTTCCTGTCGGCGTCCATGCAGCGCACGATCAACGACCGGCAGCACACGGTCGCGAAGGCGTTTGCGTTCCTGCAACACTACGAGCGCGCGCGCGTGGCCGCCGAGAGCGCTATCGACAAGGAGATCCTGCAAGTGGAGTGCTGGTACAACATCGGCCGCGCGCACCAGCAACTGGTACGATCTTCTGTGCGTGTTCTTGTCTTGTATGAGCGGCTTGCGCTGACATTTGCGTCTGCGAACTTTTGCTAGGGGCTCTTCCACTTGGCGATCCCCATGTACGAGCGCGTTTTGCGCTCCTTTGAGCTCAGCAAGAAGGAGCAGAAGGAGATCCCACCGGAGTACTGGATCTGCCGCGAGACGGCGTACAACCTGTCGCTCATCTACAAGCAAAGGTACGAAATAGCGCAATGTGCGTTAGAACGGGGCTTGCTAGTGGCTGGAAGCTGACAGAGAACCCTTCTTCGTTTTTTTTTTTTTGCATGATGTGACAGCGGCGCGCACGACTTGGCACGGTACCTGATCTCCAAATATTTAACGCTCGATTAGTCACCGCTACTAGACAAAGTCCAAGCAGTAAGCGCGAACGTGCGGAAAAACCGCACCCACTTCTCGCAATTGCCCGTGCTTTTTCTGCGCAAACTTGCGCCGTCCGTGCCGCGCTCTCGGCGCATTTGGCGCTGTTGAAACAGGAATGGAATCGACCATAGGCAAATTGGGCAGTTTGTTCATTTGCCCAGTTTCAATTGCCAATCGCCATCAAGTTCTACTTTGACTGGCTGTTTAAACCCTCTTCGACGTTGTGAGCCCCAAGTGGACTGAGAGGTGCAGCATCGGAACTGAGGTCGCTGCCCAATACTTTGAGAAATCGAGCACTGGATTTGTAGTTGCCTTGTCGACGGAGTATTCAACGCGCTGTGAGAGTGAATGGTAAACACGCGTAAAGCCATGAGCATCCTTCGGCCAAACTAACCCTGCCTAAAATTTAGACGTCTGCCAGCTGTTTAGACTTGCAAACTTTGTAATTAAAATGGACAAACTCATATATTAAATTTAGTAGGTATTTGACACAGACTGATTGAAGTGCGTTGCTCAGTCACATAGTGCCCCTAAGATCACGTCCGAGCCAATCAGTGGTTGCGATTGCTTCGCATCACTTGTGCACAGCCAATCAAATCGAGTGCAACTTTGGCTGACTTGGCTTTTGTAAGAGCACTAAAGTGGCACTCACGTGAGGGCTGATTGCATTGAGCCTCGATGTTTGGGCTATCGGACCACCTGAGCAGCTCCAGTCGACAAAAAGCGAGCACTGGCAAACACGAAGCAGCATGCTGACGAGGCTCCTTCAGCGGTACGCACTCGCCATGGGGGACGACAATATGGACTCTCTGCATGCGCGACTAACCGCTTCTTGCGTGGTTCTATGCGCACAAACAATCACGACAGACGCGCGTTCGCACAGAGCGCAGCCGCGGGAGCGCGGCGGACGTTCGTGCAGGCAGCGAATGGCTATACGTTCGATCCGTCCCTGAAGCGCAACAAATACCACTCGGTGTTCGAGGGTGAGTTCAAGCTTACGTCGGGCGAAGTGCTTCCAGAAGTGCGCATCGACTGGGAACAATGGGTAGGTGCATTTTGCGTTATCGAAGGCTGGAAAACGTTGACAGGGAGCGAATGATAGCTGATGTGCATGTTTTTGCCGCGCTTTTTTTTGTAGGGTGATCCCACGCTTCCCGAGGAGCGCACGATCTTGGTGCTGCCTTCGTTTTCCCACTCGAGCCATGCGGCGTCGAACCGGGACGACCCGCGTCCCGGTTGGTGGGAGAACATGGTCGGACCGGGCAAGGCCATCAACACGTCCTACTTCCGTGTGATCTGTCCATCGGTGCTGGGAAGTCCGTTTGGCGCGACATCTCCGCTGTCTGTCGACCTTCGAACAGGTATGCTTGCGTCTCTCTCTGAGTTGAAAATGTTGCAGTTGCAGTGCTAATGATTTCGTCGTTGTGCATCATCACTCGTCCAGGCGAAAAGTACAAAGCCTCGTTCCCACAAATCACACCTGCCGACATGGTAAATGACGCTTAGTGTGCGCCAATGCATTTGTAGTCTATGGTCTCACATGATCTTAAAACGTATGCGCTTGTGTTTAGGCTGCTGTTCATGCGCGAATCTTGGACGACCTTGGAATCAATAAGGTTCACACCGTCATCGGCGGGAGCATGGGCGGCATTCAGGTACCTGCATTTGCTTGCTTAATGCGCGTTGCTCAGCTCTGCATTCTGACATCAACCCGCGCATTTCCCGCTGTGATAGGCTCTCGAATTCGCGGCTCAGTTTCCCGACCGCCTCCAACGTCTGGTGGGCATTGCGTGCACGGCGCAGACCACTCCAGGCACCGTCGCGTTCCGTCGCGTGCAGCGCCTTGCGATCTTGTCAGATCCGGCGTACAACAACGGCAACTACACGCCGGGTATGCCGCTCGAAGGCATGAAAGTCGCGCGCGAGCTCGGCATGATGTGCTACCGGTCGCGCGAAGAGTTCGACGCGCGCTTCGACTGGAACCCGACAGGTCCGATGCATTTCGCGGCCAAGACGTTCGAAGTCGAGAGCTACATGGAGTACCAGGCGAGCAAGTTTGCGCGGTTCTACGACCCGAACTGCTACCTGCTGCTGTCCAAGGCGATGGATCTGGCGAACGTCGGGCGCGGGTACTCGAACCTGGCCGAGGGCCTGAGCCGCATTAGCTGCGACTCGCTGATCATCGGCATCAAACAGGATCTGCTCATCCCGATCCAGGAACAGCGCATGATCGTACGTGCGCTTCGCGTCTATGCCTTTTGGATCGGATAGTGAGAGTGACCCGTGTGTTTGTTTTGCATATGCAGGTCAACATCCTGCAATCGTACGGCCACGACTCGCACCTCGTCGAAGTGGACTCGAAGTTCGGCCACGACGCGATGTTCCACAACCAGATGCAGCTCGACGTCTTCTCGCCGCTCGTGCGCGAGTACGTCGAGCACCACTTGGCGTCCACACTCAGCCACGAGCAGTTCCGCTACAGCAGCCTCTGAGCGCCAGGACACGGCGGTCCTTGTATGTAATTTGTTTATGAAACTGTGCCAGCAAACATTTGATTTTGGAAATGGTTACAGTCCTGTATAAAGATGCACAACAGTATATTTCTACAATGTACCACAACGTTTTGAATTTGGTAGAAAAAAAATGCCCTCATTTCGTAGTTTGTAGACCGGTTACGGTCTTGTATAAAGCTGGGCAACAGTACGATGGCAAAAACTGAGGTGGCCCACCTTATACTAAGCCATTTGCTCTCCCTTTCCCCTTGTGCGATGACAATTGAAGCTTCTCTTCTTCGACAAGAAAAACACAGCGAAAGCTCAAGTGACGCGCCGTTCTCGATCGCTGCGCCGCCATGGGGAACCTCGTGAGCTACGGCGGCGGACACGCGGACAGCGCGTCGCCGGACAACCACGTGCTCGGCAGCTCTGCGCTCACAAATCCGGCGCTCATGGCCGCCGGGAAGGACAGGGCGTACATCCAGCGGCTCTCGCCCGTAGAGCTCAAAAAGTACACAGACGGATACCGGCGCATTTGCCGCGCAGACGCGTCGCCGTCGCCGTCTCCAGCAGCGTCGCCTGAAGGAAGCGGTAGAAGCAGTAGTGTTGCCGCGTTGCCGCCCGTGCCAGTGGCCGCGCTACCGGTGAAGCAACGCCCCAGCGGCGTCGCTGCGAGCCAAGTCGCAGTGTCGGATGCGCCGCTGCCTGCAGTCGCGCTGCCGTCGGCTATTGGCGCCAACACAGGCCGACTCAGCAAGAAGGTGTTTCGGCTGAAGCTGCTCGGCGCGTTCACGATGATCCCGCATTCGCTCTCGGATCGTCTCTTTGAAGTGCTGAACACCGAGCGTACGGGCGAGCTGAGCTGCGAAAACGTACTGAGCGGCATCGCGTGGCTCAAGTACGGCACGTACGAGGAGCAAGTGCGCCTGCTATTTATTATCTACGATCTGGACGACGCAGGGCTCGTGTCGCGCGACGTGATGGACCGATTCATGGACGTCGTGTACGGCCGCAGACGTGCGCGCAGCGCCACGACGGTGGCGTTTCTTGACCGCATCTTCGCAGGAAGAACGAGCCTCATGATCGACGAATTCAAACTCATTGTGCGCGAGCGCGACGAACGAGGCGATGCACTTATGCTGCGGTGGCTGTCGCTGCTCGCGGACAAGATCGGCACCGACGAGGACGCCAAGATCCTCGAGCTCGAACGGTCGTACAACCCCGCTGTGATCCGGCAGCGGATCGCTGACGCGACGCTGTTTTCCATGAACGAAGTGGCGACGCTCGAGCGGCAATTCCATCGCTTATTTGACACGAAAAGCGGCACGAGCAACCGCATCCCATGTGAGCAGTTTGTTAATGTGCTGAGTGCACGCGACTTCCCAAAACAACTGCTCGAGCGCGTGGCTGCGACGACGACGGCGCTCCCAGGCGCCGTGCTCTTTGACGAGTTCTGCGCCTTTGTGTCGCATTTCTGTCGCGGCAAGATCGCGGCGCGGTGTCTGCACCTGTTTGGGGTCTACAAGGATGCAGCAACAGCGACGATTTTGTGGTCAGCGGTGAATGAGCTCTTCGCGCTCGGCGCTCACTGCGCCACGACTGAGATGGACGGTGGCGAGATGACGCGGCAGATCGAAGCTGAATGCTTGCAACTCGATAAGGTACGCGCATATTGTGGGAACAGCCACCTTGTTATGCGAGTATGTGACTGATTGCTGCGTTATCTTGTATCGTGCACTTCTACGGCAGGTGATAGCAGCGTTAAGTGGCAGTGGCGTCGAAGGGTGGAGTGAGGAAACCTTTGTGGAGTGGGCGTCGAGTGCGACGGCGGTGCAACAATTGCTGCATCAACTGGCTTTTGCTGCATGCATCCTCTTTGGAATCAAACCAGAGTCGCCGAGTTTAGAGCGCCGCATCGTCGAATGGCATTGGGAACAGGCAGCTCAGTCGATTGCCGTCGGGCAGGTGAGTTTGGTTACTGTCGCTTGAGTCGCCGTGTGGATTGAGTGCTTAGAGTGTTCTGTTCTCTCTCTTTACCGTCTCCGATTGTGTAGCTGTGGAATCTCGTTGGCGCAAAGTGGTGGCAGCATTGGTGCCAGTACGTTGGGATGAATCCGCGAAACGGGACGCCCAGCGGCGCACTACCGCTGCCAAACCTCCCGCCAGATGATCCTCGCGTGCAGTTTAGCAAGAATGATGTCTCATCAAAAGAGCAGGACGCTCGTAGTTCGGCGTCAGATGAAGCTCCTCGTCCTGGTCCGATCTCAAATTGGACGTTGCTCAAACGCAGCGGAAGTCGACGACTGAAGGAACAACTGGTGTTTGCGCACGATTTCTATGTAAGTGCTTAGATGCTGTGGTGTGCAGCGGCATACATGTGAAAGGTTTCTTGCAAGTGACGAGGCGTTGTGTGGATGTTGGTGTGCTGTTTCCATGTCATGCAGTTAATCCCGTCGTCGGCGTATGCGGTGCTAGTGCTGTGGTACACTGGTGGCCCAAATCTGCCGCGAGCAATCGTGCAGTTACCAAGCAAGACCCTCCAGATCGAATTGTTTCCGCTGGTCCTGCGCGTGGCGCGTGTCGATCCATCGAACGGCGGCGTCATCATGTCGGGCGAGGAAGTGCTGCTGAGCGCATTGAGCACCGTAGACAATGTGCTCGAAGCTACATGCAAAGCATTGCTCTTACTGAAAATCATCGACAAGGCTCGTCTGTGGTACTTTGATGAAAAGCAACCGGACCACAAGATCCGCATCAGGCGCGACCGCCCCACGACGCTTACAAAGCTGCATCAGGACTGCGTGTTTCTCCTCGAAGTGCAAGACGAGGACGGATCGTGGCCGCTGTCCCAGTCAAGCGATAAGATCTCGAGCTCGCCGTCCAACAAAGCCGGTGGCGGAGAGCGCAATGATGTCAGCGGCAGTGAGGACGAGGATAGTGACGTGGACGAGCTAAGTCGACAGCAGGGCGGGCGGAGGCGGCCGCGCGACCAGCGCGTGATCTCGAGAACGTCTGACATTTGCTCGAGAGGGAATCTGGAGTCGCTGACAGGAGCGTATAGCAGCAGCACCAAGAACGCGGCAAAGAACGATGCAAGCAACACCAACGGCGGGAAGGACAAAAAAGGCGGCAAACCGGGTGCTGAGAGTACCGACCAGCTGATTGCAGCGAGCAACGTTGTCAAACGGCGGTTCTCCAAAGACGCGTTCACGGGCCACGGACTGGTCGGTCTGGATAATCTCGGGAATACGTGCTACATGAGCAGCGCTCTACAATGCTTGAGTCACACGCGACTGCTGGTTGAGTACTTCAAGAACGAAGCGTATCTTCGCGACATCAACCTTCGCAACCGCGATGGCACGAATGGGAAACTGGCGGTAGCGTTTGGCGAGCTCTTGAGAGTGCTGTGGACATCGGACAAGAAGCGGTTTGCACCAAATGAGTTCAAGCGCGTACTCGCAAAATTCAACCCGCAATTCACGGGCTCAGATCAGCACGACGCGCAAGAGCTGCTTGCATTTGTACTCAGCGCGCTAAGTGAGGATTTGAACCGGATCATGACAAAGCCATACACGGAGCAGCCAGATAGCGACGGCCGCAGCGACGTGATCGTGGCTGACGAGTGGTGGCAAAATCATCTCAAGCGCGAGGTCTCAGTGATCGTCGCGCTGTTCACGGGTCAATACAAGAGTCTGCTGGAGTGCTCAGTGTGCCACTACGAATCGGCGCGTTTCGAACCGTTTACATTCTTGCAGCTATCGCTGCCAGAGAGCAGCTTTCGGTCGATTCTGCTGACGATCATTTTCAATAGCGGAAGAGTGCCGATGAAGTACTCGGTGCGAGTCAAGCACAATGCGACGATCCAGGATGTCAAGCACGAAGTCTCGACGTTCTTGAGTCGCGAACTGGACAAGGGCGTCGTGACAAGCAGCGGCGACGACGCAATGATCGAGACCTTGAAGACCCAACTGGTGATTGCGCGGATCTCGAGTTTGCACATCGTTGATACGATCCTCGATGGACGAACGCCGCTGTCCCAGATCCGTGAAAAGGACCAACTGACCGTTTTCCAAGTGGATCCGCCTGAAAGCGTCGCGACGCTGAGTGTACATGAAGCCCCGGAGAAGGTAAAGGTCAACGGAGATGCAAATACTGCTGCACCACACCATAGCGACTCCATTTCTGCTGATACGAAAGACACGAAGAAGCAACACAATGGCGTGCACACGAATGGAAACACACGATCGCAAGCGTCGGCTACGGACGAGTCGACGGAACAGGAGGAATCCCAGACCAAAGGAGACGAGTCGGAAGAGCGAGAAGCACGCGAAACAGATGACGGCAACGAAAGTGAGGAAGCAGGCAACCATGCTGGCGAGCTGCTCCCTGTTGGCACGTCGGTGTTTGTTCGAGGCGATAAGGTGAAAGAGTATGCGTCGGCTCGCGTCATCGGGAGCAGCGCGAAGAGCGGGACTGTCGATGTCGCGTACCCGACTGGCAATCGTCGGTATTTCGTTCCGCAAGGGAAAGTGATCGTTCGGCAAAGCGACGAAGCGCACATTTACCTCGTGCATCGCCGAGTCGAGCGCTCGACGAACAGCTTTACAAACGCGCACATCACGCGCCTGTTTGGCGCGCCACTGGTACTTCGGATCTCATTGCGCGCCACGAGCACGTTTGACTTGTACATCGCAGTGTGGAAGCGGCTGCGCCGCATTTTCAATTGGCAGGCGCCCCCAGCTCCAACAGAGTTTGACAAATCGACGCTATCAGATTCCGAGGCTGCTGAACACGAGGCGCAGAAGAGACTGAGGGCGGATGCGTCAGCACTGGCACTCGGGGACCATTTGCCGGTGACAAAGTTCGGATTCTGTCTGCGTATGGTGACATCCCACGGCACAGGGTGCTCCCGATGCGAGTGGCTCGAAGGGTGTCTTGGGTGCCTCATCTTGCCGTCTCCGCACGATCCATTGCAGCTCACGGCCGAGGAAACGATCGCGATCGACTGGGATATCCGCACGCTGAAAGAGGAGTACGATCCGATCCAAGCGAGCAAATTAGATTTTGATAACTCGGTGCAGCACAACAAGCGGCAGGACAACATGCCTTTGAGTATCGAACACTGCATGGACATGTTCACCGCGAAAGAGAGCATCCAAGAAGCGTACTGCGGACGTTGTAAGACGCTGCGTCCCGCGACGAAGACCATGGATCTGTGGCGGTTGCCACCGCTGCTGGTGATTCAATTGAAACGATTCTGTTTTACGCAGATCTCGCGGCGCAAACTGCACCATCTCGTCGATTTCCCGCTTCGTGGGTTGCAACTCGAGAACTTTGTTGCCAAGCAGCGTGAACCACGACGGATGCAGGAATCAGGACTTCACTACTGGCGCTTTCTTGGTGGGAAACTGAAACACGAAGAGGAAGAAAGCGATGCCGTTGCCGACAACGAAGATGACGAGTCGCGTGACGCGAGGATAAAAGACGAGGACGACGAGGACGAAAGCTCAAGGCCGGGTGCGAATACGTTGTCTCCAAGTCGACGCGTATCGACGCCACTATTGGATGCACCAGCAACGGCAGCAGTCCGAGGCGAAGATGGGTTTCTGTACGATCTTTATGCCGTCGTGAACCATGTCGGCGCGCTCGGAGGAGGCCATTACTTTGCGTACGTGCTGAGCGAAAAGGACGGCAAGTGGAAATGCTTCAACGACCACCAGTGCAAAGACATTGACGAGACCGAAGTGGTCTCATCGACGGCGTACATTTTGTTTTACCGTCGACGAGACACGCAGAATGTGTCGATTGAAGAATTGTTCCCGCCGATAGTGCCCAACAGCACGAAATACGGCGAGAGCAGTGGCAGAGATCCAGCCGAAGAGTCCGCAGACCAGGCACAGGTAGAACAACTGCTGGAGCAGTCCAAATTGGCCAGCGGCGGCAGTAGCTGCATCATTAGCTAGAGATAAGAAGAACGAAGAAAACCCACCGGCAACAAAAAAGAAAAACGTCGAAAAAGATGGACTGACGGGCAAAACAAACCAAACTTGCACCCGGCCAAGGCTACCGTCCACTTCATTCATGGAGCCAAAAGAACCGACGAGTCTCCCCATTGAAGCATTCGGCGCCTCGCCAATTTGGCGGCAGCATCAATCGCTTTTAGGGATTTCCCGCTCGCTTCGACAGATTTTGGAGCTCTTGCTCCGCAAGACTCTTGACGTCGGTCTTTTCCTTCTACAAAGCGCGTTTGGACAAGCAAGAAGAGACAAGTCAGCTCTTTGGTTGTGTCGTGTCAACGCGTACGTACATATCTGTCTATCTGTGCATCTCACCTTTTTGGCATCGTTGAGCGCTCGCGACGATTTCGATTTCTCTGGACGGCTCAATAGATTATTGAAAAAGTTCGCCAAATGCTTGGAACTGACATCTTTATCTTCGCGTTTCCGTCGGTCCGCGGCCGCGCGACGCGCCGCAGCAGCGGCTTCGGCCTTCTTACTCGCCTCGACGCTCTGCTTCTGAAGCTCTTCGAGACCAGCGCCAGCAGCTTTTTCCAGCTTTTCCAGCCATCGGTCGTGTTTGTCGACGCGAATATCGGCCGCAAGGAGCGCTGCTGGGTCTTCGACATCAGCGTCGTGGGGCGCTGGCACCATCTTCTCAAAGGGCTTATCGTTCGACCAGCGCGGCTGCGATCCGAGCAGGCTTTGATCCACCAGCTGGAACGAATCGTAGCCCGACGGCACCAAGATCGCACCACGCTCGACAAGCTGCGGCGACTGCATAAACTTGAACTGCGACGGATACGCACGGTGCAGAATGTACTTGCGAAGCGCATCAATGTTGGCGCCGGTCTTGGCCGACGTATAGAAAATGGCAGCGCCATCTGCAAACACAAGAGACCATCATCCACTAGCTCCGTGAGTTTAGAGCATATACATGATGCACCCACACGGCAGCATGCAGCACGTACATTTGATGGCAAACTGGCGCACGACGTACTCAATGTAGTCCATTTTCAGTGAGTTGTCTGGACGAAGCTGCGTCAAAAGAGCAGCAATGCACCCATCAATCAGCACCGCCTCCAGCCTTGACCAGAGTATTATCAGAGCAAGCATCAAGCCACAAATGCCGTACGTCTACTTTCGCGACAATGAGGATGAGTGGCACGCCAAGATTCTTCGACAGCACGCCCTCTTCCATCTACAAGGAGCACGCACGCACATAAGCCCTGTAAATGAGCGCCTCGATATCATGTGATATATTGTACGAAAACGACATGCAACTCGTACAAATTCACTGGTGGACGTATTCATCGGAGTTGGCGCCGAGTGGTCAATGCCCTGCAGCAAACGCAGGAGTACCACAACTATGTTATGGACACGTCACACGCAGACAGAACACAGCAGAAAATGAGCGCACGCACAGGATCCTCGTAGCTCAGGATATGCTGTTTGGTGGCGCCGTAAAGCTCGTTGCGCGCGTCCGGCGGCAACTGGTTGATTTGGTGCAGCAGCTCGCCTTCTAACGTCGACGACCACTTCGCAATGAAAGAGAAAGCAATGTTTAGCAATAATGCAACGTCAGCACCATCCTACAGCTATTGAGCAATGTGGATATGGCAAACCAACCTGATCGAGGGAGCTTTTGATCGTCCACGGTCGCGATAAATCGAGCACAATCGCCGCCACCGTCTTTCATAAAGCAGCACAAAAAACATCAACATGGCATACGATTATTTGTAAATGAATATACTATAGAAAGGCCCCCTTCGAGCCGTTGCTGTCTGCAAGAAGATGTGACGTACATGCTTGAGCGCATGAGGCTTTGCCGCAATGCGGATGAGATCTTTCACGTTCAGGTCATTGAAGCGCCATGCGCGGATCTTTGCAATGATGTCGTCTGCGAGAAATCCAAACAGCACGCGCATGGGAACCGCAGTTGCCACACAGACGCATCACGGCATCAGAAGTGCCATCACAAGCCGAAAAAGGGTCCATACAAGCACATATGGCACTCGTGCACATCCGGCATAAGGAACAACACCGCAGTTCATATACAACAGACACGTACCCGATGCATCGCCGTCGCTCTCCTTGGCCTTCGGATCGATCACGTTCATCGTCGCGTACGCGAGCAGCGTGTCGATCGCAAGCGCTTGTCGCTGCGGGTCGTGCGGCCCCTGCGGGACCACGGCCTCGTCGAGCCGCGTGAGCAGCGCGCTCTTCCCGCTCTCGGCGTCGCCCACGACCAGCAGGTTCGCCGTCGGCAGCTTCGAGCGCACGGAGCTCTCGCGCAGGATCTGCTGCCACAGGTTGGTGCCAATGGCGCCGTCGCGCGCCATCGCCATCGTCATCGGGCTTTGCACTTTGTTCTTATTAGCGCTTCCCCCCCGTCTTTGCTTTGCTATTCACAACTTCACGCACACATGTCAGAAGAGTGGAAGTAAGGTGGACCACGTTAAATAGAAAGCGTCGTCCGTTTCTAAATTCTAAACGAGCGTTTCTAACGTAACCTGATGCAACCCCTGCCCGCGCAATTTGGCGCAATCCGGCACCAAGTGGCCTAAATTCATGTTTCCCCCAAATACCGAATTGCCTCGCCTTCTAAACCCTTGTACATCCAATAAATCGTTTCGACAACGAACTATACGCTCAAGTGTCTTGCTCAGTAAACCCTCTTTCAAACAAATGTTGCTGTATTCACGTGGCTGCACCTAACGTGGTCCACCTTATTGTAGCCGCCATACAATTTCATTTTTTAACAGATCTCCTCCTCTCTCAGCCACTCTCTGGCTGGGTATTGCATCTCACGGACGGAAGGCACGTGCTCCAGGCCGCGCGCACACACACTCACTTGCCCACTCCACCACTCGCAGGGACGCCATGTTGACGCGCCGCGGACTCGCGGCCTGGCGCCAGCGCTCCTCGCAGCTCCTGCTGCGCGCGACGGCGCCCGCCGCGGACGACGTCTCTTCCGTCAGATCCGTCCACGTGCTCGTAGCTCCTCCCGCGAGCCGTCGGCCGTTGCCATTCGGCACGCACCACCACACACATGCTGCTGCGCCCTTTGTGAGTGCGGACGTCCACGTGCGCAGCCACTTCTCGGCTGCCAACGATCGCGAGGAAGAAGACGAGTACGATGGCGAACACCACGACTATAAGCTGCAGGGAGGACCCGGAGACGAGCACCTCGAGGCGCTGCATCATGCGGCGAGTGACGCAAACGGATGGCACACGGCGCTGGAGATCGTGGACGAGATCAAGGAAAAAGACGGACAGGGGCTCACGGTGGACGTTGCGACGGCGCTGATCGAGGTGTTGGGCGCGCGCAAGCGGTTCGTCGAGTGTCTCGACATGCTGCGGTATTCCCGCGACCAGGGCGTGCGCCCGCGCATCCACGCGTACTCGAGTGCGATCGCGTGCTGCTACAACGAGAAGAAGTTCATCCAGGCGCTCAAAGTGTTCGAAGTCATGCGCAACGACGGGTACGTGCCTAAAAACGTGACCTACTCGCGCGCGCTGTCGGCAGCGCTCAAGTCCGATCAGCACGAGCTGGTGCTCGAGATCTTTGACGACATGCTGCGCAACAAAGTGGACACGACGATCGTGATCTACAACAACATCCTCAACTCGTGCGCGCGTGTCGGCGACGGCCACTCGGCTGTGGGTGTGCTGCGTGCGATTCGTCAGCGCAACCTCGAGATGACACAGAGCACGTACCACTCGCTTGCGATTTGCGCCGGTAAGACGGGCCGCTGCGACCTGGCGCTTGAGGTGCTTGATAGTCTGAAGAACGACGGCTTTGCGCCGACGATGACGATCTACAACTCGGTGATCTCGGCGTGCGCCAAGGGCAAGCGCTGGAAACGGGTCGTCGCGCTCTACGACGAAATGAACGATGCCATGAAGGCCCAACTGCGGGGGCTGTACCTCGGAGCCGTCATCATGGCGCATGCAAAGTCCGAGGACCACGAGCTCCAGCTCAAGGCGATTGAGATCTTTAAGGACCGTCGTGACCGCGGCGAAGAGCTCAACTTCTTTGCGCACAATGCGGCGCTCACGGCGCTTTTGGAGAGCAACCAGTTGGAGAGAGTGCACCAATTCGCGGCTGCGATGAAGCAAGAGGGCTTCAAGTGGGATACGCTGACGTACCAGAACGTGTTGCTCGCGTACATTCGCGGTGGTGCCATCGACACGGCGGTGCACATGCTGCACTCGAATGCCAAGAAAATGGACAAGAGCACCGAGTGCTACCGCGAGTTGATCCAGTACTACGTGGAGAAGGGCAAGAACCCGCGCGAAGCGTGCCGACTGACGATGCAGATGATGCAGAACAACGCGCGACTGAGTCGCCTCGACTGGCACAACGCGCTGACCCATGCGCTGATGCTCCCCGATCGCGCGTTGTACTGGAATTTCCGCAAATGGATGAAGATCCGCGCCGCGGGTATCGTTCACGAAGTGCCCAAGCACCTGATGCTCCCGGACAATGCGCAGAAGCAGAAGAAGCAGCACAAGGAACAGCAGCAGAAGCTCTTGTAGAGGAACGCAACGCGCAGAAGCTCATGCACCGATGTGCAGCGAGTGAGATCAAGAAGATCTTCGTGATGGTATCTGTTACGGCGACGCAGGGTCCTGTGCGTTGTCCTGGCGCGTTCATATACGGTAAAAGCACAAAGCGCACTAGGATGGAAAAAAAATTGCTGCAAGCAGCATGCTGTGCGCATGGATAGGCAAAAAAAGAAATGCGGCGTTTTCGGAAGCGCTCGTGTGGGGTTTGTATTTCTGTATGCTGCTGTTGTTGTCTCTTTCTCGCTGAGAAACCCCGAAATGCAGCTTTCTGTTCGCACAACTCGCAGTCTCGTGGTGTTTTATGTGTGTATGTGAACGTAACCGTTGCGCTTGACTCACTTTTGATCATGCAACCGGTTACATCAGTTACCGAAAACGGGCGGTGACGCGTCGTGCCGTTTCAAAAGATCAGATTTCAATGGACGGCATGGAGTTGAGACTTTTCGTGGAAGTTGGTTGCACCATGCAGAACGAAGGAAGAGCTCACTTATGTGAGTGCCTTGCTTCGACCCACGGATCTGATCTGTAGTCGTTTTGGGTGCTTGCTGCAAGTATTGACATCATACAGAGGCCAGCAGTCGCGAGTAGATCACAGGCAAGTAGAGTCCATTGAAGTTTCATGCTCAACTTTTGCGCTGTTCATCTGGTCCTGCACACTATATGTTGCAATGTAGTACGCACGTCTCGCCAACTGCGACGGCAGCGAGTGAGCCTCCGTCTCTTTAGTCCAGCAACTCTGGAAGTGACAATAAGGCTATGCAGCGCTTGACTGGGCGTCAGTCCTGCGCAACCATGCATCCCTACTTTTTGCTCACATGGATAATGCATTCGCAAAAAAAACACCAAGCACTACGCTACTAATGTGAATTTATATTGGTATTTAATATTTTTGTTGTTTTGTTTTGTTTGCTAAGACATTAACGTTTTTCACGTCGAGAAGTCATCACCGCGGCCATGCCCGCCAAGATCTTCAACTTGTACAAGTCCTTCGCGGTCTTGTAGCCTTTGCATTTTTAGAGCTTGAACTTGCCACCGCCGCACGTACTCTGACTAAGGGTGTCCATGTAGGTGTGGAGGATAATCCGGCAATGGAGGTCCATGATGCAGAGGCCCATGCAGAGGCCCATGCGGAGGCCCATGCGGAGGCCCATGCGGAGGCCCATGCGGAGGCCCATGCGGAAGTCCATGCGAGGGTCCATGTGAGGTGCCATACGGAGGTCCATGCAGGTGCGGCGGGGGACCTGGATGTGGAGGGTGTCCCGGTTGCCCCGGAAAGCCGTGTGGGGGTGGGCCGCCTCTATGCATGTTTGCTGCTGCTTCTGTCTGTTTGACGCTCGAGACTTGTGGCTTGCAGCGGAAATCGGAAACTGCAACCTTATCTGCAGGGCTGTGGCGCTTTGCTGCAAAGAACCGGAGGGTCCTCCACACCTGGCGTCGCAGAGTTTGCAAGGCCAGATTTGGGCGCAAACGTCATGCAACGCTTGATGATCTGCCCAGATCCGAGTACTATGCGACAATCATTCTGTTTTCCGCAACGCGTGTCCAGGTCGTCGCATTTGATTTGTCAAAATAAGCTGATTTTCTTTTTTCTCGCTACGACGATTGGCGAATTTGCCTTCAGAAATCATTTCAGCCAATCCGAAGCAGGTTCAACTTGACCCTTGAGGATCGCCCACTGTGAGACCCGAAGATACATCGAGAGCCTCTCAAACATGTCGCTCTGTGGTCACTGATACTGACGCAATGTCCCAGGGCGCCATCTGATTCGCATGCGCATCATGCAGCGCTCACTGCGCGCTCGTGACATTTGCTCGCGCTTATTCGGTGGACGAGTGGATAAGGCGGAGCACATGCTGCGCTTCTTGCACGACGAAACCAATTCGCGTAGCACGCAATAAGAGCGAGCGACGTTGCTGCTGCTGTGCCCTCAAGTGCGTCCGTGCATCTGTGGATGCTGTTGTTTTTTTTCAACAGGGAAACCCCAAATGAGAGTTTCTGTTTGCGCGCCTTGCTCCGCCCTCTCGTCCCGCACACCAGGCAATCGTGCTGTTTGACGCAAACTGCGATCTTGCTGGTTGGCTCCAGACACTGCACTTTGTGATCGTATCCATTGCGTTTGACTGATTCTGAATAGCTTCTACCAGGCAACCGGTTAGGAGAAACAGGTGGCGTCGTTTCATAAAGTACAACGTGGTATTGCCGACGCAACGGACGTCATGAAGTTGAGACTTTCCGTGGAATGTTTTTGTTAGTTGGTCGTACCATGTGGAAGTGAGGAAGAGCTCAGTTTTCTGCATTTAATCCACGGATCTGTGGTCGTTTTTAGTATTTGCTGCAACTGAAACGAGCAATTCCGCGAGCAACGTTCGTCGCCGCTGAGCGCACCGTTCTGCTCTCGTTTCGTCCGAGGCCGTTGGCTTCTTGCTCGGTCACGTTCATCCATCGCCGATGCTTGTGGTTGCTCCGAAAGAAATCGACATTCGCTCATTTCTCAACGAGCAGCTCGCACGCAGATCAATTCAGTCGGAGTTTTGCGCGTCTGGAGATATTGATTAATGCCGCGTTGGTTTGCTCCTGCCGGCGCTATTGCGCTCTCTGTGGCCCTCTGGTGCTCGCTGCTTTCGCCAACTGCGGTCGCCCACAGGTGGATCGACTGCATTGACACTGACCGCAGCGTCGTGTACGACAATGCGCGCAATTGGATCTTTGGTGGCGCTGCCGGCAACGGCTTGCGCGAAGGGTACATGAAGAACTATCCGGGCCGCGGCGATCCCGACATCAACACGAAGACGACATTCAAGATCTTGATGGCAGACGTGGCCAAGGGCGCTCCCGTGTGTACGTCTGAGCCCGCAGTGTACGATGACCCATCGTGGCGTAAGCGCATCCAAGTTGCGCCAGGCAAGACGTTCTACTACGCGTACCTGGAGAACGGTCACATCACCAAGGACAAGGCTGGCCACGGCACGTTCTACGGCGTGTACTGGACTGGGCAACTCGAGACCGAACTGACGTCGACGACGGAGCTCACGGACGCGAGGCTCATAGACGGCAAGCTCCACGACTTTGACGACAAAAACTGCGGCCAGACGTTCGAGGACGGCGACTTTGACGGCACAATCAAGTCCGGGCGCGCTGGGAACGACTTTTCCTGCGTTGGAGAGCTCGCGGTACCACTCGGGACGAAGCCCGGCGTCTACAACATGGTCTGGTTCTGGCGGTTCTACAACGAGGATGGCGGCAACTCGGACATCATGACGACGGGCGGCCACTTTGGCGGCGCAGCGTACAGTAGCTACTTTCAAGTGGAGGTGACGGGAACGGCCGAGATGGAATCGCTGCTCGTAGACCCCCAACCGATTCTCCAAGCCCCAATCCAGTTGCTGCAACAGCTGCACCGAGTTCGACCCCATCGCCGGCACCAAATGCTACGTCACCATCGACCCCAACTCCGACGCCAGTCATCCCAGCACCAAGTGCAACGCCAGCGGCGCCAACTCCAGTGGTGTCAAGTTCTGCTCCACCACCAAGCACTGCTGCGTCCACGCAGCCGGCGGCTTCACCTACCCCATCACCAGCCAGCACCACGCCTCCAAAAGAGCCCTCACTTACCCCATCTCCAGTTTCTACGCCGTCCAGTTCACAGCCGCCGACTCCACTAAGCCTTCAAGCCCAGCAGACGACTGGCTCCGGCAACATGCGGCACAAGCACCACGGGGGCAGGAAGCACCACAAGCACGCGGGCGAGTACGGCTCCGACGCAGACACGAAGCCAGGATGCCACGCACGCATCTAGAGCGTCGTCTGGGTAGAAATCTGCAGTTGCGTTCAGTCGTCAGCCATATGCACGTAAAACAAACTCATAGCACTCTGTTGTCGTCTTCCATTTCACGCACTTTTGCTCGGTGGGCTCTTGTATTTACTCGATAGATAGCTGCTGCAATTTCTGATCTGCTTGCTTGCTCCTTCATTTCAAGCGCGCTTAGGCCCACAGTTCCTGGATGTACCGGTGGCTGTCCTGTAAGTCCTTGAGCGTCTGCGCGGCCTGAGCGTCCGACTGGCTGCCCACGCGCTCGATGATGCCGTGCAGCACCTTGTGCACGTCGTTGCCCATGCCCGTGGCGCCGCACACGTAAATGTACGCGCCGCGGTTCTGGACGAGGTCGTACACGGCGTCGCCGTGCTGTTCGAGCAGATGCTGCACGTACACCTTGCCGGCTTGCTCGCGCGAGAATGCGAGGTGCAATTGCGTCAGCACGCCCGCGCTCTGGAATTGCTCGAGCTCGTCGCGGTAGATATAGTCTTCGTCGCGGCGGCGGCAGCCGAAGAACAGGATCGACTCGCCGATCTCGACGCCATTCTTCTGCTGCTGCACGCGCTCGTGGAGGAACGCACGCATCGGCGCAATGCCCGTGCCCGGACCGATCAGGATGATCGGCGTCTTTGGGTCCACTGGCAGGCGGAACGTCGACGGACGGATGAAGATGCGAGCCGCGGGCCACTCACGAGGCGCCTTGACGCCCTGCTCACCCGGACGCGAATCGCGCTTCTTCTTCTTGTCGCCGTGCCCGCCCAGCGGACTGAGATCGCCCAGGTACGTCGACGCGACGCCGTGGAACACGCGGCCGTCGTCCTTCTCGTTCGTGATGATGCTCACCGTGATGTGCACGCGCTGCGGGTTCACGAGGCTCGACGACGAGATCGTGTAGTACCGCGGCGCCATGAACGGCACGAGCTGGATGAGCGCTGCGATCGGGATCTGCACTGACGTGAAGTGCGCCAGAACGTCCACATACGAGCGCTCGTCGTCCAAGACCCACTTTTGGTACTCGTCCTTGCCCTCTTTGTCTGCCAGGTACAGCAGCTTGCCCTTCTCTGCTGGGTCGCGCGCGAAGTACGCCATTTGCTTCAGCGGGCCCTTGCGCGGCGCGCCATTGATGCCCAGGTAGCACTTCAGGATCGTCTCAATCGTGCACGGCGATGGGAACGGCAGCTCGCCCTTGGCGTCTTCGCTTATAGGCGTGATCGAGACCCACTGGTCGAGGTCGTAGCCCAAGCGCTTCGCGAGCTTCTCAACGTTTTCTGGCAGGTTCTCCGGCAGCACGGCCAAATTGTCAGCCGTCAAGTACTCGACACCAGTATCGCGCAGGTCGAATTCCATGTGCACCGTGGAGCCGCCAATTGTCGACGGTCGCAGTTCGCGGTTCACGACCACTTTCGTCTTTGTGGACGTGAAGAAATGCTTCGTTGACGACTTCATGCGTACCTCCTTGGCGGCGCTCTGCGCGATCAACTGCTCCGCGTACGCCGCGCGGATCTCTTCGCATTCGTACTCGAGCTCCGGCGCGCCGCCGCCTTCCGCATTCTCTTGTTCTTCTTCCTCGTCTTGTGCGCCGGCGCCAGCGATAAACTGCTTGCGCAGCGCCTTCCACAGGTTCTCCTTCCACTCGTCAAAGTCTTCGTCGAGCGACGCGTCATCGTCGCCCTCGCCATAGTTGTACACGCGCTTGGCGCCGAAGCCCTCCATCTTCTCGTCCACGAGGCGCCCGATCGCATTGTAGTGCTCGTATTGGCGGTTGCCGAGACCAAAGACCGTGAAGCTGACGTTCCCAAACGCATTGTCGCTAATGTCGCTGTCGGCGTTCTTGAGCCATTTGATAAACGGCACGGCGTTATCCGTCGGGTCGCCCTCGCCGTACGTGGCCATGATGAAGATGACGCACTTCTCCTTCTCCAGCAGCGTCTCGGCGTCGTACTCCTCCAAGTCGATCGCGTGGGTCACAAAGCCGTGCTTGCGGCCTTCCTTCTTGAGCACGTCGGCGAAGCCCTCGGCGGTGCCAGTCTGCGAGCCAAAGAAGATCGCGACACGGCCGCCAGGGAACGCCGGATCCTCGTCCACGCTCTCAGTGTGCGCCTTCTTCGCCGCCTCCGCCGCCGGTGCAGCCTGCTTCTGGTACTGCCGCATTTGCTCGCCGATGCGCAGCATCTCGGAGCGCAGGCGGTCGTCGTCCTTGGACTTGTTCGGGCGCATGAAGAGCACGGCGCTCGCCACGAGCGCCAGCACCGTGCCCACGACCACGTACGAGTCCATCATGTGCGCCCGATTGCGTGCGCCGATCCGCACGGAAGACGCGAAGGCGAGAGAGAGAGAGAGAAGAAGAAGAATGTGCGCAGCGCACGCGTTCTTCGGAAATGAGCGGCTCAGCTTGACGCCAGTATGATGTGGCTGCAGGTCCAGCAGGCGGGCGGTAACCTATGGGTTTCTTTGGCCAATCAGGGAGCCGAAAGAGCGTATTTTCAGCCAATGGAAAAGACATTTCTATGGTCATGCGCGGTTGTTGGATTCCTTTGAACTGTGCGTCCTTTCTTGAAAAACCTCTTTTGTAAAAAAGCCTGTATCTTTTAATAAAAGGCCAGCGACAGGTACTCTGCTAACTTGTTCAGTATACCTTTCAAAACGCAAAATGTATACTCGACATACTCATCATTTAGTAGAGGTAACAACACACTGAAAACGCAAACGCCACGTCACAGGCAGTCATCAATCCGCGTGATCACGCCAGAAGTTGACAGCAGGTGGCGTTGAAGTCTCCGTGCCCGTCGCAGCACTCGCCAGCTGGCAATGAGACCAGACGCTGCCTGGCAATGGGGCCAGACAAAGCACTGGCAGTCACCAGCACCATCGCATGTCAACACCGTGCATGCTCTCTATTGCTCGGACTCATTTGCCACCGACGCCTCGAACTGCTGCGCAAGCTCTTACAACTAACTACTACATACTTCATACGACGAGACCACCCCACTTCACATATTTCTTTCGTCTTCGTCTCTCTTCTAAATGGCAAAGTTGACTTGCTCGCCGTTGCGGTAATCAAGCCACTTTTGCACGCGCTCGGGGGTCGGCGGCGTCTCCACATCGATATCTTCGGGCCACATTATCAGGATCTGTACTTGGCTCGTTTCGCCGTTAAACATCACGACAAACACAATGCTTGCGTCCGTTGGTCGCATCGAAATCGGCGCTGCGCCGCGTGAGCCTTTGAACGAGTACATCGTGCTCGTGAGCGCGCTCTTGTCCTTCGGGAGCACTTCAGCGACGTCGAGCTCTCCGCATCCGCCTTTCCATTTGCTCGAGTCGCCCATACCGCGGCAATTGCATCCGTACTCGGCCGTGCGCACGACCTGGCCGTTCAACAGCCAGATCGCCGGCGTGTCCTTGCCTTCTGCATGCGGCATCTTCGCTTGCACCATGAATATCTTGGACGCGCCACGCCATCCTTCGTAGGCTACGCCTCGTGCGAACCCACATGCATCCGAAGCCGAGTCACAAGTATTTTCCGACATCACATTGATCTCGACGCCATCAACGAGCGCACCATTGAATGCACTCGCCGACTTCGCGGCCGCGGTGCTGTCAGAAGTCGCGTAGCTTTGACTGTTGCCATGGCACATCGAGAATTCTCCGCTTTTCGTCTCATCACCCTTGTTGTTGAGCAGCACCATGTTCTGCATTGCGTTGTCGTTGGCTTGCGAGTACGATGACGCTTTGGTCCAGGATGTAGATGACGCGTTGCTGCTGCTTCCAGCGGTGAACACAGCAATATTATCCACCTGAAGAGGGCCTCGAAGTGCGAGCGTCAGGTCTTCGTCAAACGGAGCCAAGGGACCACTGATTGCGTGGTCTTCCTGCACACAAGCTCCTTGGCCAGCTCCTGGACACGACATACTCATTACTTCGCCATACACTCCGCTGCCGCCGACCGACGTATACGTGATGGCAGCAAGCGGACTTGCAAACGTGTCGGAGGCGGTGGGTGCTGGGGTCTCAGGAGCTGGTGCTTGGGTCGTTGGAGCTGGCGTCTGTGCTGGAGGCTCTGTCATTGGAGCTGGAGTCGCTGTTGGAGCTGTTGTCGTCGGAGATGGAGCCACATCTGCCGGTGCCGCTGTCGCCAGAGTTGGAGCAACAACTGTTGGTGCCGTTGTCACTGGAGATGGAGTCGCCTCCGGTGTCATTGGCGCTGACGTACCCACTTGTGTCATCTTCATCTGCTGCGATGAAGCAGAAACACTTGGCGATGGAGCCGATGGGGTAGAAGACGGCTTGGCATCTCCTGCAACTTTGCAATTGGAACTGACCACAGGTGATGGCCCTACAACGACGAATGGCGCTTGGATTACAGCAAGTAGCATCGCCACCGCCCGCGTCAGTCGAACCATTCTCCCGTTCTGCTATACACTTGAGCAAACGAGAGCGGCTTGAGGTTGGAGCTGGAAAGACGGCTGGAATGTGGTGGTGCGCGAAGAAGGCAAATTTGGGAGTGACTCTGCGCATGGCGCTGCACAGGCTGATTATATCCCCTACCACGATGCATCAGGTTCGTTGCAAGCGTCCTGGATTCATAGAAAGAATGCTCATGGTGCGTCGCTCGAACGCTCTTCCGTGCGCTCCGATCCTGATCATCTTCCTCCAGCAAACTTGCGGTTTGCGGGATAAACTGTCGGCTTGCTGGAGAGTTTGAAACGGACACGGCTGGCTGGCTGGTGTTTTTGCTGGAAACAACTTTAGCAGTCGACGTTAAAATATAACGTGCTGCCTCTTGATTGCCCGCTCCTTGGCTGTCCGCTTCCAAGAACTAGATGGCACATCTACTTCGCATATGCCTTTCCACATGCGTAGCTTGTCTTTGTTCATGGCAAGGCGGCGCTTAGTCGTGATGACTTCTTGAAAACGGCCAGTAGCTCTCAATTGTGACCGAAAATTTCAACACTTAAATAAGTTGTTATAAGGGCGACGGCAGCGCTGTCGATCGATGTGTGAGTGGAAATCCCAAAATCTTGAGCGCTTCATCAAGTGGCTTCAACGCAGCTAGCAGAGATGTAGGCGCACTAAGTTTATTACCACTGGCGTGATTGATCACGAGAATGGCCAGCACGAGGCCCTCAAACGACTCAAACCCCGACCATGCCTGGAGCATCACGTACTCGCATCGCGTATTGTGCCGACATCCGTGTCGTACACTTTGCAATGTGTGCTGGCCATTGGTGATGCTTTGGTGACGTAGCTCTAGCTCATGAGCTATCTGGTCTAGCACTGCTTGAGGAAGATCACTCCCAAGCGGTCGCAAGAGACGCCATTTGCTCAGATTGACCGCGCACAAAAGCGATGGCTCGCTATCGTCACCAGACGACGGAGAAGGCATGCGTTGAGGGGTTGAGTCTCTCACCAACTCCAGCTTATCCTTGCGCACCAAAATCTCCAGCAGCGATGATATCGAAAGTTCACCTCGTTTCACTTTTTCATGTGCTCCCAGCGACTGGATCTCGGCGTCCACTTGGTCTTCCAAAACGAGTGGCTGGAGATGTTTTTTGGGCAACTTGCAGATCGGAGTATGCAGACAACGAGGCAATCCGTACGTCACCTGCGGAGCATAATTCTCCTCTACGATGCCTGTCTCGAAGAGGTACGTTGCGATCGCCATAAGCTCTGGTTCATGAACCACAAGGTGGAATTGTGTGAGGGATTCGGAGTCTTCCATTCGGATCTCCAGCATGAGTTCTGCATCCCAGATCTCTTGGATATGCACGCAGTAAAAAATGTCCGAGATGTTCACAATGCAGCGGTGGTCGAGACTGCTTTCAAGCCCAATCACCATACTCTCGGCAGCCACGATAGGGGCATCCTCGCCGTTTGGTGAACTATCGTGTTTCTCACTCTCCTGGAGCACATTTGTTGTGTCGTCGCTTGGAACTGCTGCTGAAACTCCATCAAAATCGCTTGGAAGATCAATGTGAAGACATATTCCTGCGGCTTCCTCTCGTTCCGAGTCCAAAGTCAATCGTCCAGCATCTCCATTCGTTCCCCGAGTCGTCGTGTTTCCTCCTCTTCGCCTGACAAAGCTCAGTTTCGCTAGCACAGGCTCAAGAAGCTTTTCGTGGATGCTAAAGAGCTCACTTTCAGCAGATTCGAACCCTTGCACTCCTGCTGACATGCTCTCACTGGGTCGGTAGCTTCCAAAATGGGTGCATACATCGCGAAGCTGATGCGAATCGACTGTTGTGATAAACTACATATCCTGCGTGCTGTCGCCGTCTTCTGAATAGTCAACTTCATCGCCGTAAAATGCGTATGCTTCTTCAACGACAAGTGCACGGATTTCCAACCACCACAGGTCCGACGTTGACGCCGTATACACTTCGTTCACCATTACCTCGGCGAGGACGGCATCATCTTGCTTGCTGTTGTTACCATTAATCTGCAGTGGCACATACCGTGTACTGCGATAAATGTTCACCTCACGGCGCTCGTTTGCAAACGCATCGGATGGTGCAACTGATGGAATCTCTGTGATAACAAGATGGCCATCCTTGTAGCCTGCATGTACATGCTGAATGAGGATCTCCGCCAACGCTTCCAATCGTTCCTGCTTGCGATCTTGGTACAGCGCCAAATAGTTTTCGTGCGCCGGCACTAACCGCTTGATGTCTCGCAACTGGAACGTCAGGTAATCATCCTGTGCCGTGTGCGCCTCGTAGCAAACGAAATGCATGCGGAAGAACTCGTTGCCATTTGCGTCCATCACTGGTTCCTCGTTGAGTTGTCTATTGTTGGTACATGATGCGGCGCTTCGTTCGTCTTCATACAGGATCTGCACCAGCAAGAACTGATTGCTGATCTCTCTCGAGCCGTAGTACAGCTGCGTACTTCACTGCAAAATGCATGGGATTCCGCCATCTCCCGCCAGTGAGTGGTACTTCAGCGCTGCACTAGGCGAGATCTGTTCGAGTTGCTTTTCCTGTGCATCCCGCTCGAGTTGGAGGTTCGCGACCTGCAATTGTGCTTTGCGCATCTTCTGTTCCGCGACAAGTGCGCGGGTATGGAGTACTTCCATTTTCTGATGCAGGGCTTCTTTACCCAAGTTGCGGATCACATCACGCGCGCGATTTTGTAGCTCCTTGCGTCGATGGTCTGAGATCAGCTGGTTTGTCTGCGCTTGGATCTGCTCCATGACGATCATCCTGTGGATTTGTTCTTTTTCGAGCTCCATTCGTGTCATGACAAGCTCGTCAGTGGTGGCTCTGAACGATGTCGTCGCTTCATAGAGTTGCTTGGACAAACAACGGTTGGTCTCCTGTTCGAGAAGCAGGTTTGCCTGCAACGTATCGATGATGCAGCGATCATTTTCATGCTGTTCCATGAGCGTCTGGTGCTCTATGGCCAGGTTTTCTTTGGTCGTCGCGAGTGCACACTCCAATTTAAAACACTTTTCGCGATATGATACTTCCTCAGGCTGTAAACTCTGCAGCACTTTGAAAACAGATCTCCGTGCTAAGGGGACGAGGTGAGTGGAAACGGTTGTTCAAGTTGGTCGAACCCCTGGCCATTTGTCGCCGCTGGGCCTGTCTCGTCACTACTGTCGGGCTCTTTCCACCGCGTGACGACAGATTGCTGCACGTTTTTCGTGACCGTGTTACGTGCCTCATCACGCTCTCACCGCACATCGACAAGCTCGTTCTCCAACTTGGCGATGCGCTCACGCAGCGCTTTTAGTTCGTTGTATCGACGTTGCATTTTTTGGTGATACGCCTCCTTGTCGATCGTCTTTGCCGTATTTTTTGTTCGTTCCGCGTATTCTTGCCACAGCTTTGCTGCGATACCAGGGTCTAGGCCAGCAATGGCTTGTTCTTCGGCGTTCTCTGGATCTGCGAGATGGCGGCCCTGCGGCGAAAGGAGGGCTTCAAAAGCGGTTGCGTTTGCTCTATGAGAAGTAGGCCCACCAGCGGCTGCTGCGATTGCTCGTGTCCGGAAACTCGACGACGACCCTGCATTTGACTGATTGCTGTTGCTTCCGCTCTCCCCGCGGCTTTGTGGGCGCCTTGGAGCCGACGGCGGCACAGGAATCGACGCCACCGAAGGCGACGACGCTCGATGATTTGCTTGCGGCTTATCCTGAGCATTCGTGTCCGGTTGTTCGTCGTATTCATTGCCATCTTGGTTTGATTCTTGCCGGTCGTCGCCCTCATAGCTCTCCACCGCAGTCGCTCTTGGTCCGCTCACAGCCTCCAGCACACGCCGTTTGCCGTCGTATGCCGGGAGAACCGGGAACATCACTTTTTCGCTCTCGGCGTCTGCTTGCCGTTCGTGTGCCACCCAGTGCCCTTCTGGAACGGCTGAATGTCGCGATACCCCGTTGGCAGCAACTGCACGAGCGGCGAAAGCGCGACGGCGGGAGATGACGACGCGGGGGCCACATGGTGCAGAGAGTGCGCTTTCTCGCGCGGCGGGTCCGTCATCAGCGTAGTACGAGGCGCGCGCACACAGGTCAAGTACTGCTCTCACTCTTGACGGCTATTCCAACTCCATCCCCACGTCATCCACGTTCCATAGTCGCCTGTTCAAGTCCGCGCAACGGTTGACGGCAACGTCGCCCAACACGACGCGGCCCACATGAAAAAAGCACAAGTCGTCACCCTAATTTAATGAGCCCAATGAGTGGCATCCGAAACTAGTGTGGTATAGAGGTTGAAACTGGGAGTTTCCCTTTTGAGCTTCAAGAGGCGACTTCTCAATTTGCCGGCTACCCCACATGTAACGGGACTCGTTACACGACGTACACGTGCGGTGAGGAAGCGCAGGTGAGAGGAAGGGCACAGCGGTAACGCTGTGTCCAAAGAGAAGAGAGGGAGCTTTGCGCGCTAACGTGCAAATTGAGAAGTGAATTAGAATT
>JAADVP010000012.1:0-65861 GCA_023335675.1 Globisporangium solare | reverse complement strand
TCATTTGATGGCTAATTTCTCGAGAACAACAGCGAATAACGAAAAACAAATTGCAAATAATACGTCCCAAAACTGAAACGATTAACCAAAAAAATTTTTGAAACGTTTCTCAAATTTCCGGATTTTTCAATTTCGAGCCGCCCTACCGTGTGCGTACCGGTTTACTCAGAGATTGGTTGTTAAATTGACGTTTACATGAGACGACCCGATCACGCAGACTTGCATTTACCAGCCTCGCAGCTTGAGCGTGCGCAGCACTTGGTACTGCTCCTTGATTCGCGTCTTGAAGGCTTCCTCGTCTTCCGTGTCTTTGGCCATTGCCATCTGACTCTGCAACTGGGTGAGCTGCGCGATTTGCTGGTAGAGTGTGTGCGACGACACGCGCTCGTTCATCAAAACCGGGTTCTGTCGAGCCGCCACGGGTCGCAGCTTCTTCATCGAGTACAAGTTCGCGATTCTCGAGTTGTTCTCGTTTCCGTACGGGTCTTCACCGTCGGCGTCATCGCTCTTTGTGATCTGGTTCACATCGCGATGCTTATATTTGGGCCTCGCAGCAGCAGCAGTCGCCGCGGCGGCCTTGTCCTCAGCCTCGATATCGGTGAAGTCCAACTCGTCCGGGGAAAAAATCGTCGCAAGCGATGCACGACACTCCTCATCTAACTGGCGCACCTTTTCGCGAAGCGCCTTCATCTTGGCTTCGTGGGAGTTCTGGTATCGATCCATGATCGTCGTCGGCCGCCAGCCTATATCGACGTGGGAGTTGTTGATTTGTCTGATAGCAATGTAGTCGTCTGCATTGCTCATCTCACTGTCGCGCGTTGGGAAACTCGAGATTCGACCGCCCACGTTTTCCATCGCGATCCGATTCAGATCTGCCATACGCTTGCGGTGCTCCGCTTCAATGTCCTTCATGATCGCAGTGGAGCGGATGTCGCTTTCCGGGATGTCGAGGTCCTTGGGCACGCGTTCGCGGTTCGCACGCACTTGGTCCATGATCACAGCAGTGGAACGTCCAATAATTTCTTCACCAAACACTGTCGAGTCGCGTGGAGAACTGAGTCGATCGTCGATCGTGTCGCGAGGCTCTAGCAGGTCGAGAGTGAACTCCAGGTGCGACTTCGAACTGCCAGTTGGATTCTTGAACAACGAATCATCAGGTACAAACTGCGAATCTGCGATTTTCATATCGTCAGATGCCTTTGGTGAGCTGATGTGCGCAAACTCGAGATCTGCCATCCGATTGGAAGATTGATTGCCGGCTTCCTGCGAGTGCAGTGGCGCGCTAACACGTCCAAACTCAAGATCGGACATTCGGCTGGAACTGGTCACGTCTTGGGATCGACGAGGAGAGTCGTTGATCAAAAACTGAAGATCAGTCATTCGGTTAGCATCGGTCGTTCGTCGTGAATCACGAGGAGATGGGTTCTGCGGCGGAATCTCGGACGGTCTCTCGGCATCATTGCCGTCTTCATCGAGAATATCAAGTTGCTGAGAGGTCTTTCGGTACGAGCCGCTCATGCGTTCGTAGTCGACAGTGTCCAAGGATTCCCGGTCTTCGTCCACAAGATGCAGCTTAGAAATGCGGTTGCCAGTGTAGTCCATCGCGATTCGGTTGAGCTCTGCCATCCGTTTCTTGTGCTCGTCCTCAATATTGCGCATGATCTCGGTCGACCGGAAGTCGTCGTTGGACTCTTCGAACTGCATCGAGCGAGTTCGATTCGCGCGCACTTGCTCCATGATCACTGCTGTTGGACGATTCATGAGCTCCTCATCAAAATCCGAGTCGCGAATTGAACCAATCGTGCTTCGTTCGTAGTCGAGAATTGGAATGTCGCTCAGAATGCGAGAGTTACGGGTTTTGACGCCATCGGCACTCTCGCTCGGTTGGCCTCCGCTAGTTCGCTCTGCCACCGTGTAATCAAGGATCGGAATCATGGTCTGGCTGAACCTTGAAGGAGTATCATGCTCTGACGCTGGAGATCCGGGTGCACTCACATCAACGGAGAGCGCCTCTGGCAGGTTGAGCTTCGATTTATCCTTCGACAGCTTTTGTTCGATCTCTGCGCTTTGTCTTGGAGTTGCGTCTTGCTGTCCTACCGAGTTCCTTGGCTTTGTGTCTGCGCTTTGTCTCAACGTTGCTCCTTGCTGTACTGGAAGTTGAACCTCTTGCTTCTGCTGTGCCGCTGATTGCTGCTCTTCATCTTCTCCATCAGATTCGCCACTCTTGTCAGTTTGCATGAAATGCGGCATGAACTCAATGGTGCGGCTTCGATTGGCGCGGACCTGACTCAACTCCAAAGGATTTGGGCGATAGTACTCGTCTGCATCCATATCAGAATCTTGCGTGTCCGTCTCTCGAGGGCTCAGACCATTATTTTGCTCGGTGTCGTACTTGTCAGGCAGAATTGTGGCCTTTGGAGAATCGGGCTTCTCAAGCTCTTCGATGGTAAGGCGATCACCCTCAGGAGCCTTAGGCTCCGTGATGCGATAGTTCGCATACGTCGACGTGACCTTCTTCAGCTCTTCCATGCGCTTTTTATGCTCTTCCTCCATACTCGACATCATCTCTGGGGACCGATAATCTCCCTCAGGCGCAAACTGAATCGTACGACTACGGTTAGCGCGCACTTGGCTCAGGATAGCTGACGGAGGATGACTGTAGTAGTCATCCCCAGTCTGGGAAGAATTATAGCCCGGTGCTGCTTGTTGCTCGGGCCCGCGAATGTCTTCCTTCACAGTTCCTTTCATGAAATTCGATCGGATATCCTTAATGGACACAATTTTGCCACTATTCTGAGACACCATTGGAGGGAGAGGGTTCTGATGCGGCGGTGGCGGCGGCGCAACTTCTTTGCCCTGCTTGAAGCGCATGTTGTGCTCTTTGAGAGCGTTTGCATTGAGCTGAAATTGCGGCGGCGGTGGAGCACGTTCGTTCTCTTCTGCTTCTATGTCGGGATGCTCAGCAATCGAGGTGTCTCTGAAGTCGGGGTCGTAGCGTCTTGCGCGCTTGTCGAGCTCTTCGTCGGTATCCTCAGGCGTGAGAAACAATTTCGAATCGTAAAAGCTGCCCATGGCTGACGCGTTCGGATCGAAATGAGGTGACTGGTCGTAACTGTTCGCTGCATGGTTGTTCTTCGACTTGCCGACTTGGCTTGCACTGAGGTCATGGATGTGGAACCCCGTGGACGAGAACAACGAGTCCGCGCGCGTGAATCGAGACTGAGCAAACACACTCACTTCCGTTTGCTCCTCGAGTCCATCTTCTCCACCATCCTCGTCGTCGTCCTCGTGTGCAGCATGCGCTTCTTCCTCTGCTTCGAGATCTTCTTCGTCAGAGTACTCGGCACTGTTCTTCGCGGTCCCGGTAGAGGACGACGGCGCAAGAATGCTTCCTCCCGTGCGGTAGCACTTCATACAAATGCGGGTCTTCTTCGTGCCTTCGCCCTGGGTCTCCCAGTCGACCTGCGGCGCGCAGGACTGACACACGACTTGGCCGCACATGCGGCACCGCGTCTTACGGATAAACAGCGTGAACTTCCGCGAGCAGTTGGTGCAGAGCGACGTCGATTTCTTGGGCATGAGATCCTGCTTCTTGAGCAGCGTTTGCTGACCCATGCGCGCCATTTGGATCTCGCGACTGATCTTGATCACCGACGTGATGCGGCGCTTGAGCGCCGAGTTCAGCATGAAGCTCGGCAGCCGCTTCGTGGCCTTGAAGTTGATCTGCAGACTGTGCATGACGTCCATGTACCCAGGCTTCTCGGCTTCGACAAACACGTACCCGGAGTGGTACATACTTCCTCGCACCGTGCCGTCCATCTCGGGGCAGTTTGGCAGCTTGATCGAGTGCATACTGAGCACCCAGCCGAGCCGTCCGGACGCATGGCGGAACGTGTCCTGGCACTCCAGGTACACGTAGTCTCTCGCTCGGGAGAACGTCGACGGGCCTTCAAACGACGTGTACTTGACGGAAACGCGGTAGTTCGGGTTCTTTTTGTCACCGGTCTCGATCGCGTACAGCACGGCGCAGTCGAGCACATCGTCGGCTTTCTTGGCGCGCATCCTTTCGGTCGTCATCTGGTCAAAATACCTCGACACTTCGTCGAGCGTGCCCATCATCGTCGTCACGCCACACATGTACTCCATGCCGCTATTCGACGCGTCCGCGGCCGTGCCTTCGCCGCGGTACATCTGGATACCGCGGAACTTGCCCGTGTACTGCCACTCGACCGGTCCATCCAGCGTGTGCGCGTGGTCCACGAGCGCAATCGACGACTCCTTGGCCTTGCGCACCATGTACGCCATCTCGACCTTGGTCAGCGGCGGCAGTCGGAACGGGTTCTCTGCGTCCTGGGCTGCCTTCTTCTTGCTATTCGCTGCTTTCACCGCAGCGACCGCGGCCGCGCGCGACGGGTCCGTGCGCTCGCCGCTCGGCGTCCACGGACTCGTGAACGTGCCGTTCACCATTCGCCGCTCGCTCGGCGCGGCCGGGGGCCCCGTGAACGGACTCGGCTCGCGGTTGCGCGCGCTGCCGCTGCGCGTGTCCTCCGACGCGTACATCTTCTCCAACGACCGGGCGCCGCTTGATGCGCGCGCGCTTGCTTTCGCCCTGACTTTCCGGACTGACCACCTTCGAAGAGCAAATGGCCGAGCTGGGCGGTATAAAACTCGACCAGCTGGAGACAGCAGAAGAAGGCGCAGCAAAGGTGCAGTGTGTTTAAAACAGAGTGCAACGCACGGTATATGTAACGACCGATGCCCATTCATTATCATCCACTACTTACTGTACGGACAACTTGTAAAGAGACAGGCAAATTGGCACACCAAATGCTCTTGTATCCGATGTCCATGCACTAAAAACTGAGCTGCCTTGAGTACACTTAGACTCGGCCGAAGCACCAGTGCAAGTGCCATAGTTGCATCGTGAGCCGGATAATACATTGGTGAATGTGGGCATTCGGTTATTGCTGAAAACACACACACGCACATACACACGCTTGGACCAGCAGGCTGCGACGATTCGGTGAGACGCCTGGCGGCGCTTTTCGCCGTGCTGCTGGCGACAATTCAGAATCATTGAATCGCTCTGTACGTGTGCGCTGCATTGAAACAATTCTCACCGCACTTCATGCCCCCTTTTCTGGAGCTAAAATCCGATTTGGCTGGACACACGCATTCGCAGCGTACAACTCTCCGCGTTACTACCTTCTTGCCCCCACACACAACTGTCGTCTACCGTGTTCCGCCCTGCTGAATGCTCATGCGCCAGGTTACGGTCTCCTCCCCCACGACTGCTTTCGTGAACGTTTACACGCAAGTTCAATGAACAGACTTCATCCGCATGAAGCATCGACGAATAATACGGTGTTGGAGACGACAGTGATATCTGACGTCTCTTCGTATGCGGATCTGACTGTACCACACGTCTCCTATTGTTCCACGACTCCGCACATTTGCTTCGGTTGTAGACTGGACCAACGCCGTTCGCAATGCTCCATCCAAGTGATCGTGGATAGTACTTTTCTATGAGAAGGCACGCATGTCTCGGAGGAAGACATGGATGGGGAGTGCAAAACTGGCACCGCCACATCCTGCAATCGTGCATGGAGCCATATGCAGGATAGCTCATTTTATAATATCGTGCATGCTGAGAAAGCGAGCGTAGCGAGGCGAGCAAACGCGTGGGCTAACTGGTCGTCGCTATTCACGGCCGATGCATATGCATGTGCTGTTTGCTCACTACTAACGTATAACGCTTGTTCCTAGATACTACAGTAACTAGCACGCGAAAGAGATCTACTGGTGTTCTTCTATCGGCCGGAGAGCTGGTGTTTTGCTACACTGCTGTCGTTCTATGGCCGTTGAAGCAATTAGAATAGATCCGGTTCGCGTGTGCTTTCGTTCGCTCTGACCCGCCGAGAGTCAGTCAAGAACAAAAAGTGAAGGTTTGGCGCCCTTTCGCTCACATAGAACCGGCAATTGTTCTATACACTTTGTGTGTTTTATTCAACGGCAGCATGCGTACTTAGCTGACTGACACACTTTTTTTTTCTTCTTTTTTTTCTGTTTCCGTTCAGATGCCATGCACAAGAGCATGATGATGAGGATGTGATGGCTAACATAAGCGACTTGCATTTCATATTTAGATATTTTACACGACACATCGAGTGTCCATGGACGCCGCCAGCTGCACGCGCAAGATCAGCACGTCACGCCTTGCGACGCCATGCAGCTGGCGCAACAGACGCAACTGCTTCCTGGTCACTTGTCGGCGCCGACTCGCCGCCAGAGTTTCAGCAGCAGCGGCTCGCCATTGTACGTTGATCGGGAATAGTACTGCAGCAGGTACGCGAAGATCGGCTGCCCCATCAGCAACTTCACAAGCAGCGCGAGCAGACACAAGACGCTTGCTTTGCGCAGCAGCCGAAGCGTGAGCTGCGTCTTGCGCCGCGAGTCTTTCTTGTAGGTCAGCACGGTCGTCGCCGTTTGCTGGGGCTGCTCCATCGTAGCGGGCATTTGCGCACCGATTGGGAGTCAACCGGAAGGGCAGGGCAGGGCTTGAGTGTATGCGCGCGCTTGGGGGCGAATTGGATTGTGTCTGTGATGCAAAGACTCGCCCGCCGCGTGCTCTGTCGTTCATTCGCAGAACACTCACGCCAGTCTACTGCCAAGTATTAATACCGCATGCGTATTCCTGTTTCCCCCGCGCCATCTCGAGTCTTTACCTCCGCTTTCCCGCGCGAGATGTGCTTTCGGTGCGTGTTTAGGCGACAAAAAAAAGAGTAGCCACCGCCCATACAAACTTCCATACAACTGATTTAACATAAACAAGAGACAGAGAGCGGTCCGCGACGGCCATTGCAAAGCGTGCGTCGTCAGCGTCGCTCTTGCGAACCGCTGCGTGTTTACAAGACGCGCGCAATGGGCGCATCTGCACCAGCACACGACGACAGCCAGTCAGACACCGGGATTGCTCAGTGGCACACTGCGCGGGTGGCGTGTTTCCCAGTCACAACTACTGCAGCAATGGACGCGCATCACGCTCACGCTGCAGCATTCCATTCCAAAGCACCTCTCCATTAAATGAAAACGTCAGATCCACCAAGGACGACAACACGAATAACGAACGCCATTCAGAGACAGACAGACATTTAAGCAAGAGTGAGTGCATCGCTTTGACCAGCTCAGATCTGGTTTTAAAGTCGACATCGTAGCTGACACTCTGGCAATAAGTGGACGCATCCCACAAGTCACCCTGTAATAAGTCAACGATGTCGAGAGTGATGATTGAAAAGACATTGCGTGACGCATGCTCGCATACTGAGACAAGTCGCATTCGCCACCAAGCACACATCACCCAACAAACACCGGTAGATACCGGTTTATCGATACCGGTATATCGCCCTCGAAGTCACACTGATCTTGTGGATATGCTCTCAATTCCCCACATTTCCCCACACGATGACGCAGCTGCTGCGCATGCGGGCGGGGCTCCTCCTGCACCGCGCCGCCCAGCTCCACGGCAGCGGCGCGCGGTCGCGCTCGACGCCCGCCTTCCTGCAGACCAGCAGCCTCAGCGACTGCGCGTCCGCGAACCCGCGTGCGACCCGGTTCCTTGCCGCGCGCCGCGGATTCGCGACGGTGCCGAACGCCGGGTCCTCGCCGATCTCGTCGGCAGTGGACGCCAAGGCCACGGGCACCATCGTCGGCTCGTCCACGAAGTCTACGGACACCAGTGCGGCAGCAAGCGCGCCTGGTACTGAGCGTGCTACCGACCACTCGGACCTGACAGCGCTTGCGCATTTGATCGGTGCTTGACGTGTTGGATATGATTTGTTGTCTTTTGCTCGTTGGTGACGCGTGCAGAGGACGTGGACAATGTGAAGATCGATCTGTCGACCGTCGGTGCCGAGACGACGCGCGTGCTGACGATCGCCGACGTGCTCAACACGCGCGAGCAGCAGTTCGCGAACGGCCCGACGCCCCAGTTTGACGAATGGGAGAGCATCCCCGGATCGGTACACACACTACTGCACGTCCGCCCCGTTATTGTGGCACTGCCGATGCTCTGATTAACGAACATGCACCTGCTTTTTTTGTTGCAACGCATGCGCAGCAAAACGTGTTTGACGCCATTGAGCTGATGGTGAAGCGCAAGATGCGGTCGCTCATCGTCACCGAAGGTACGAGTTGTGTGAGTGAGTGAGGACACTGTGCGCATGGACATGTGGAGTGACAGTTGTGGTGGCGGCAATTGCAGAGAACTCGGGCATCGTCGGCATCATCACGGAGCGCGACATTCTCAAGAAGACGTCGCCGCGCACGGTCCTGGCGCAAGAGGCCGCGGTACGCGACATCATGTCGTCGCACATCATGTGCGTCCCGCCCACGACGACCGTCATTGAGTACGTGCTGCTGCTTTTTCTGGATGCCTTTTTCTTCTTGTTGTCGCGGTGCAGGTCGCTGATGTGATTCTCTTGTGGCAATATTGCCCACAGCGCGCTTGCGACCATGACGAAGGAGAACATCCGCCACTTGGCGGTCATCAACGGCGAGCTCACGAACATGGTCAAGATCGGCTCGGTGCCTGAAGAAGCGATGCGCTGCGTGCTTTCGATCAAGGACATTGTCAAGGCGTACGCCGAGTTTGAAGCCGAGAAGAGGCAAGCGGCGCTCGCTTCCCAGCAAACGGCCCAGGACGGCGCCGATGCCACGCCAGCCGCATCGGAAACTAGTGCAATTGATGGCGCCGCGCCTTCGTCGCCCCAGGCAGCTTCAGCAACTGCCGCAGACGCAGCTCCAGCAGCTGCGACGCCAGCGCCACCGAGTGATCCGATTGTGACAGCCGCGACGCTGCTCAAGAAGAAGCACAAGAAGATTAAACTCATTTTGAACACGCGCGAGGAGGACAACATCTCGGTCGCGGATGCCGTCGAGTCGATGGCGCGCCAGAACTTTGGCGCCGTGCTCATCGTGGACAAGGACCAGCGCGTGCTCGGGATCTTCACGGAGCGCGATTACTTGGCGAAAGTGCTCTACCACAAGGAAGACCCGGCCCAGATCCGCATGGTCGACGTGAGTACGCGCAACGTCGCGTGTCTGCAGATCGAGGACACGCTCGAGAAGTGCTGGGACCAGGCTGCGACCCAGGATTTCCGCCATTTCCCCGTCATTGGTGTGATGCGCAAGGACCGTGAGAAGGAGCTCGCGGGCATCCTCTCGATCAAGGACATTGTGCGCGAGATCTCCAAGGAGCACCACACGACGCCCGGCTTTCGTCTGTTCGACTTTTTCAAGTCGAAGATGGAGCCCAAGGTGGCCGAGGCGCTGCCAGCACCAGTAGCTCCAGTGGCGCCTGCTTCTCCCGAGGAAAAGGCTTCGCCGGCGCCAGCAGCAGCAGCAGCAACGTCGCAATCCGCTGACGCTGTTCAGCAGCCTCCTCTCAGTAGTGGCGAGTCGGCGGCGTCTCCAAGCAAACCATAAAAATAGCAGTAGCACACATGTAAACAGAGAGCGAGTGCAGTCTCGATAATTTCGAAATTGGTTCTCCGTCAGACACAGTTTTCTTTTTTCTTTCTTTGAGTAAACGCCTTGGAAAGAACAAAAAAATGAAACGTGCCTCGACAGCCTACGACATTGTGTGCATATGAATCATCTATTTACCTACATCATGCACGCGTCGAAAAGCCGCAAGCAACGAGCCCAAACACTGAGGGACGGCGTCTACATAGCCTCGTCTCTCTAGTGAAAAGTGAAAACTAACTAGTCGAACGCGGACGCGGCGGCCTTGTTGCTCATCATGGCGCGCGGCACCGACATCATCGACTCAGAGATCGAGTACGTGTTCCATGTGCAAAACATGTCCTCGTTCCACTCGCGGTCCTGCGGGTCCTCGACCTGGATCGTCTGCGTGTGGATGCCGAGATTGTAAAAGAACACCTGCGCGGCCTTGAGCGCGGCGCTGCGGTCGACGCCGTTCGGGATGATGTGCACGCTCACGGCAAAGCGGCCCTCGGTGAGCGACCAGACGCGGAGGTCGTGGCAATCGTAGACAGCCTCGAGCTGCCGCAGCTGCTTCTCCAGGATCTGCAGGTTCAGGCTCGGCGGCGCGGCCTCCATCAGGATCAGCACGCTGCGCGTGAGGATGCCGTACGTCGTCGCCAGCACCAGGAACGAAAACAGGATCGTCGTGATCGGATCCGCGATCTGCCAGCTCGGGTTGTACCAGATGAGCGCGCCTGCCAGACACACGCCGAGGCTCTGGATAAAGTCGCCGAGCGCGTGGATGTACGC
Organism: Globisporangium solare; assembly: GCA_023335675.1. Lineage (NCBI taxonomy): Eukaryota > Oomycota > Peronosporomycetes > Pythiales > Pythiaceae > Globisporangium > Globisporangium solare. The sequence continues at coordinate 55,568 of JAADVP010000012.1, read as the reverse complement.
GGCGCGCACGTTGATGTTCTCGAACGACGCCGAGTGCTCGACGCTCGCGCCGTCCGCGCAGTTGTCCACGTCGATGAGCGCGACGGCCGACATGGGCGTCTTGATGAACGAGTCGTCGTGCACGCTCGGGCTCTGCTGCACGCCGTCGTCGACGATGCGCCCGGGCTTGTCGCTGCCATGCGCGTGTCCGTGGCTGTGACTGTGGCCGCCGTGACTGTGGCTGTGGCCATGACCGAGGATCTTCATCAGCAGCAGGTTGATACCGAGCCCGAAGCTCGAGACGAGGAACATGACCTTGCCGTTGACAGTCTGCTGCGCGTCGGGCTGCGCCTGCGCGACCATGCGCAGCACGGCGGCGTAAAGCAGCATGAGCGTGAGCATCCATATGATCAGCACGCTGATGAGCGCCCCGAGCACCTCGGCGCGCTGGTACCCAAAGGGCATGCGGGCGTTCGCGGGGAACGACCCGACGTAGATCGCGAATAGCGACACCAAAAAGCTCGCGACGTCCGAGAGCAAGTGCGCGGCGTCCGTCATGATCGCGAGGCTGTCGGCGTAGTACCCGCCGACAAACTGCGCGCACATGAAGAACGCCGAGCACAGACACGCCTGCCGCAGCTTCTTGACGGCCGCGCTGTCGCATGCGCTGTTGTGGTCGTGCTCTGCGTGGTCCTCGTCGCCGTGGCCATGATGGTCGTGGCTGTGGTGGTCATGACCAGCGCTATCGAGGTCCTTGTGGCGGCTGTGCTCCTCCTCGTGCTTGGGCGTGTCCATGTGATGGTCCAGCTGCGCGTCGAGCTGGAGCGACAGCTTCGGAAGCGAGTGCTTCTTCGTCGGCTTGTGCGCGTCCCCATGACTGTGGCCATGTCCGTGACCATGACCATGGCTATGGCTGTGGCTGTGCACAACATCGATCGTGTGGTGGTCACTCGCCGTGCTGCTCGTGCTCGTGGCGGCGCCGTCTTCGTCGTCCACCATCTCGAGCATGGAGCTCTTGGTCGCGGCGCCCGCGGGCGTCTCCACCTCCTCGAGCGCCACCTTCTCCATGCGAATCACCGCCATCGTCTCGCGCTCGTGTGCAATTCCGGACTGCGAGGCACTTCCTTACTGCTGACTAACAACACGACGCGCGTAAGCACTGTCCCATTACAAGCGCCAGCGTGAGAAAAGCGGAGGAGGGGGGACGTGAGTGGGATGGGAGGCCATCATGCCAAAAAGCACGTGTCGTCCGGTTGCGTGCACCGCTAGGCGGGCTCAGGCAGGGGGGGCTCGTGGCGCATAGAGACAATATTCTGGAAACAATCGTGTATTGTGGGGTATTGGGTTAAAAGTTGTATTTATGGCGGTTTAAAGAATAGAGTTGATCACGCTATAGACAGGGTATACATTTAAAAAGGACCTTTGCATTTGCATCCTTTTCTCTTTACTCGTTCGAAAAAAAAAGGCGACTCAGATTTGGTTGCATTGCAGCAAGGGAGATAGGGTAGGGGTATTGTAGAAAACGAAAGAATGTCTTAAACCCTTGGAGACCAATAGATGGCTAATCTATCGACTTCGAAAGGTGGAGTGGCACGCTTCGTCGTCTGCTGGTACATGGTGCCAGTGGAGAAAAACAAACACGAACACAAACACACACACATGCCACATGGACTCACTTTGCGTTTCGCATCTATTTCGCTGCTTCGTAACACTCGCATCACTCACTGGCAGCGGGAAATGCCATGTTTCTTCTCCTCGTCCTTTCCTTCATGCGCCTTTGACTCTCGTTGTTGTTGTTGGTGCGTTTGATTCAAACTTCTTAAACTAATAATTATACCCAACACAGGCTCCAAAACAACAGAGTTCACCTTTTCGTCTCATCTCATCCCTTCGTTATCATCACTCACCGTCATTCTTTGTTTGATTTTTCTTTGTTTCGTTGCGTTTTTTGTTCAGCACCATATCGTCTTCCCACGCGTGTGGCATACTTAATAGTCTTCGTTCGTCTTCCGGGAAGAAAATGGTCGTCAGCAAGTTTGACATGACTACACATTGGTAGCTAGCTTACATTGAGCCGGCTATCGCCGTTCCTTTCGTCACATCCGACGACATCGACGAGTACGACGCATTCGCAGCAGGCGGCATATGCTATTCACACGCACACAAACCGATACATTTTTGAGATGTTTTTCGCATTACACGAGATACCAAGAGATGGTCGCACCTGATATGCGCGCTGGGATGCATAGCGACGGTTCATGGCGTCAATGTCATCGGGGCGAGTGAAATCTCGTGGCTCCTGGTGACGGTGGTGGCCATGGTGACCACCATGGTGCGACTGGTGACCGTGGCCATGTTGCTGGTATCCGCCATGCTGCTGCGATCCCTGCTGGTCATAGCTCCCATAGCCACCGTAGCCACCGTAGCCACCAACTTGCTGGTACGGAGGATAGTAACCTCCGTATCCATAGTAGTTCTGGTAGCCCGATTGCTGGTAATTCGGGTACTGCTGGTAGTAGCCACCAGCACCGCCAGCGGCCGCAGCAGCTGCACGCACTGCCGCGGATCGACCCCACGCGCAACGCACTTTCACACCACCAATGACAGTGCCATTCATCTGACCGATCGCGACTTCCGCGGCTTCCTTGGTAGTGTACTGCACGAAGCCACAACCGCGCCCTGGTGGAACCTTCACTGAAACAATCTGTGCATCGACATATACGGGCAAATAGAGTCAGCCGGGCTGCATTAGAATATCAATGAATGCTAGGCAGTAGCCAAACATACGTCGCCAATGGCGCCAAAGCGCGCTCGGAGCTCTTCTTCCGTGGTCGAAGGGTCCAAGCCACCAACGAAAACAGTCGTGTTCGCGCCTTCTTCTTCCGTGTTGCCCATGCCACCGACACCGTAACCTTGGTTACCGGAGCGCGGCTTTCCGTTTCGATCCGTCGCGACACTCACACGCATCGGGCGCGACGAGCAGTACACGCCGTTCATCGTCTGAAGCGCCTGGTCGGCCTCTTCCTTGCTTCCGAATCGAACAAAACCAAATCCCTTTGACATTCTCGTCACGGGGTCAATCACAACCTGCGTCGGTGTATCGAAGCCATAGCTGTTAGCAAACATGGCATAACATCCCTCATTCAGCACCATTAACCTACCTTGGCACCACGGACACTCGCGAAACGTGTACTGAACGTGCTCAAGAGGAGGTCATCGCTGACATCAGGAGCCAAATCACCCACGAAGACGGAATGATCGTCGCCCGTCTCAATACGACGGCCGCCAGCACCCCAGTTCATACGGAAACGGTGCAACGTGTTTGCTACAAGACCATGTCATCCATACACAAGCACGTGCGCGCTAAGTGTTAACATTCACAGCACTGATGTAAATTCAGCAACGAAAACTGCGGCTGGACTTACGAATCACTTGGCCATTGTACGTCTCCAGCACGAGCTGCGCGCCACGTTGAGTTGGGAACTCCAAGAAGCCGTAGCCTGCAGGGTACCCCGTCACCTTGTCGCGAATGAGCTTCACAACCGGTTGTTCGCCTGCACGCAGTCGACATCAAACACCCGCTCGTTAGGTTATCTTCGCACCCAATCCATCCAAACATGATACGGTCCTTATGTATTCAAATACGCTCCAGCAGCATTTAAGCAGCAGCAGCAGTCCGAAAAACATCCACGCCACAATAAATACCCCCTCCTTTCTCCAGCCCAGATACACACACACTTCACATATATATGCCGAAACCACACGCATCAACTGGCATAACGCTGCGCTGTGGGAAGCGACAGCCCGCACAAAACAATGCAAACATGGCAGCAGGAAGCGCACCCGTGGCGGCGAAGAGGGAGCAGATGAACGCTTCGTCCCAGTGCATCTGGATGTCGCCCATCCAGAGCGTCTTGCATTCCGCGTCCATGGTGGCTCTCTGGCGTTCGTTCTCCCTCGAAGGCGGCGGCGCTTGTCCCTCCCGTGCGCTCTCTCGTGCTTTCAGCTTCCTTCTGAACAGCTTCTGCGGTTCTTCCCAGGGTTCGCTTTGCGGTATCTGTATCAGTTCCCCCTTCCTCAAGCGAAAGTGCCTTTGGAAGCGGTACATTGTACCACTAAAAGTGGTACGGATAGCAATCACTCGTGCATGCGGATTGACCTCGGTCAGCGCGTTGCAGTCTGTAAAACGAGGCTATTGAGCTTTGCGTTGCACCCCTTTACTACTGACTTTGAAAGTCTCTATAGTGGCATATCCTCTTTATGAAGAGGTTTACTTTCGTCGCAATACGGACCGAAAAGTTGAAGTTGGCGGTTGCGCGCACTCTTTAAAAAAAAGCGCACACGATGCGCGAAACCGGTGACGCCCCAAAATGCGGGAGGGCGCGAGACTAACTGCCGCGCCATTGACGGACGCCGCTCGCGCATTTCCGCTTGCAGCCGGAGGGGACGCGCGCGCACGTTTGCTCGCTACGCCGCACACTTCCGAGCAGCATGATCGCTCCGTCCCGATCGATGCGCAACTTCGAGCCCAACAACCTGTCGATACGGCGGTCGTCACTGGGTGTGCCGCTGTCGTCACTGATCTTCCCGCGCTCGGCCGCCGATCGCCACGAATTCATCAAGCTCACGCGCGCGACGGAGGAGAAGTACGGCTTCCACTACTTCACCAACACGTTCTGCCTGAACCCGCTCTTGGAAATGGATTTCCAGGCGTACTACACCGAGACAAACATCCTGCCGGTGTGCTACGCGAGTGTGTTTTCGTGGACGCTCTGGCTAGCGTTGTCTGCTCTGGATATGGCTGCGATGTTTTCGCAGGATAGCGACGAGCGGGATGTCGGAGCGCTGCAGATGCTCGTCTCGATTGTCGTGCTCATCCCCGTGCCGATTCTCGTGTTTCGCTGCCGAACAGAACGCTTCCGTGGATACGAGCAAATCATGCTGTGCACGATTGTCCACTGCTTCGGGGTGGTCATCATGGCTGGGGGAGGGATTTCGATGACCCAAAAAAATCGCGCGTTCCTACTCAAAGACATGGAGCAATTGCTCGACACACTTGTTACGTCGAGCGCGGAAGCGCTGGGAACTAACTCGGTCGACACCTCTGTGGCTGCAATCTCGTCTACTCAGATGTGCCATCTCGATGACGAGTCTTCCTGGTGGAGGTATGAAAATATCCAAGGAACAGCACGATCGCTGATTGTTCGATACCTCGACAACGGTAAGCGGCTTGCTATTCCTCTATAGTATGAACAACTTGATTTTAGACGTAATCACTCTCTGTCCTTTGTGCGATGACGAATGGCATGCGGTGGTTTTACCAATTGCTCAGTTGAACGTCAACCTGCTGCGACCATTGATGATCCTCGTCATTGCACCGATGTTCAAGTTGGATACATACCATTACATTTTGACGGCGTTCAACGTGAACTGGAGTTTTTGCATCCCCGTGTCGATGTCACATCCCCAGACGACATACGTGCTCTTTATCGCGAACAAATTCCTGCTGGTATTTTGCCTCATTGGTGTCTTGATGGCGATGATCTTCCGTGTTCGACAGACAGATCGCTTCTTGCGACTGAACTTCCTGCATGCAAAGACTGTTGAAGAGCGTGCAAGAGCGTCTCACCTTCAGAAAGAGACCGTCATCAACGAAAACAAACCTCTCAAGAAAATGCTCGACGACCGCACCCGAACTGCATCAGAGTCGCTTGATTTTGATTCCCCGATGTCGAAGGTGATCATGGATTTAAAGAACCTACAGCGCACCGCATCGTTGACCCCAGAGTTGAGAAAGAACCTCGATGGAATCGTTCTGCTGCTCTCTAAAAAGGGTCAGAATCTTTTCGCACCAGATATTCACGAACGACTTCGACAAAAGCGAGAGGGAGATCTAGATGGAGACACAAAGAGTTGGGCTGCGACTGTGTTGGCCAATAAATCGTACACCCGCAATCGGCGAGCATCGGCTGTATTTACAAACTCCCCAGGAAGCTTTGGTGGATCAGCTGCTGGAGGATCTCATACCGCAGTTGGTCCGAACGGCGAGCGCTATGTGGAAGTTTGGCTGCATCCAGAAGTTATGGCACCTTCGGACGAAATGCTGAACGCTGTTGGTGAAATGATGGAACGAGACGGATGGAGTGTTGATATATTTGCGTAAGTGTTGTATGCTTATTGCTGTCTCTTGTTTCGCTGTGTGCTGGCAGCTCACTGATATTTGGATTGCATCAGCATTTCTGAATTGACAGGAAACAAGCCTATCTCTTTCATAACCTACATTGTGCTCGAGCAACACAATCTTTTCGAGCTGTGTTCTGTGAACAAGAGCATTCTTGCGAATTTCCTGTATTTTTTAGACATTGGATACCACCGAAACCCTTATGTAAGTGATCCCCTAAACGATTTTCAAACAACTTCTAGACTACTTACTAACTTGTGTTTTTGCCCGCAGCACAATAATTGCCATGCAGCGGATGTCGTGAGCTCTGTTGAGTATCTCATTTCCGTCATGGATAATGGGTATATCCAGGACCTGCTCAACTATCAAGAGGTGTTTGCAGCCATCATCGCTGCAGCAGTCCACGACTTTCGCCACCCAGGCAAAACCAACAATTTTATGGTGAAAAGTGGAAGCGATCTCACGATTGAGTACAGCGATTCGTCGGTGCTAGAGCGAATGCATCTCGCTGAAGCATTTTTCCTCGCGAAGGATCCGTTGTTCAATATTTTTGCTGGTATGGCTCCATCGTTGAATTCAGAAGTGCGCAAGGCGGTTATAGAAATGGTGCTTTCTACCGACCTCAGCGTTCATCTCCAGCTAGTTGGCAGTCTCAAAACGGCGTTGGTGTCGCAAGATACGTCCGACGTGATTCACTCGCCGATGATGGTGATGAAGATTGTCATTAAGTGTGCAGATATTGGCCACTCGTCCAAAACGCTGAAGCTTCGCGCTCGCTGGTCCGACTTGATCATCGAAGAATTCTTTTTGCAAGGCGACGACGAACAGGCACTTGGGATGGACATCTCTCCGTTCATGAATCGCAACAATGAGAACAATGCAAAGAACCAAGTCGGGTTCTTTGAGTTCATCATCCTGCCATTTTTCGAAGTTGTAGCTGAGGTAGTTTTCCGGCCTGAATTCAAGACGATTTTGGATCAAACTCGCCAGAACTACAAGCACTGGAAAAAAGCAGAAGTCCAGCAAATCAACTCCATTAAAGACATTATGGACCAGATTTTTGACGTCGAAGGCACCGGTACCAACAGCTCTCACAATTTGGGGCACTGATTCCGTTAAACACCGGGGCGCGTTCGACTACTGCTCGATTTTCCGAGGAAAAATACCCGTCGATCGCCGTTGCTCTCGAATAGCGCCATCAAAATGTACATGCACGAGACGACATGACCAAAGCAAATGAGTCCAGCAATAGGCAGCCAAGACCATCCTGCTGTCCAGTAATTTGCGTTCGGCCCAGAGCCACCGCTACCGCGACGCTGCTTCGCTCTATGTCTTCGGACATTCTTACTCTGCTCACGAGAATAGATCCATCCAGCAACAATGAGCGAGCCCACAACGCTGTTAGCAGACGTTGCAGGCGCTGCATACAAACTAGCAAGCACAGATCCGCTCCTGCCCCACCACGCTATAAGGATCGGGGTCAAGGCGAACGCGTCGCGTGCACTCTCATTCTCAGCGCCTATGGGTTGCTGCTGCTGCTGGAACTGGTTTAAGATCCCAGCAATGTCGACGAGCACAAGCACCGCGAGTGCGAGCGTCGTAGCGATCCACACGAATTTCGCTGAGTGCAGACTTCCCTCGGTCCCTGCGGAACCGGTGCCTTCGGAGTCAAAGACTGAGCCCCCGACTTGCTGCTGCTCGTTGTCGTCGTCGTCTTCGTCGCTATTGACCGCGCGAATGATCATGCTCTCTGGATCGCTCGCTGTGTCTTGTTTTGTGCGCGAGCAAGCAGGCGAGTGACGCGACCGTCCAAGAATACTGGCTTTAGTTATTTATTCTAGCTGGCGTTTTCTAGTTCTACCTAGAGATGGAGAGATACCCTCATTCAACGATACTCCAAATTGCAGCAAGAGTTCGTCAGAGTAACGCCAAGAGCCACATCCACAAGAGGTCCGTGCTACAGTTTGCGTGTCTAAACCTGTGCATGCATCGCCATCTTTGCAGCCCCAATTTGTCCCTGGCGAGCCACTATTGTTGAGAATGGTCCTGGGGTCTCTCCAACGACCTGAAAATAGACAGCATCAGACGGTTCAACTTACCTGGCGAGCAGCAACGAGCATTTCGTATAACCAGTCGGCGTGATTAAGCACTCAGAGCCGATGGTTCGCGGCATCGTGATGCCTGCAAAAGATGAATACGATCTTCACATGGACTCCAACTCGCCTGCATGCACTGACGTTCAGCGAGGTCTCGAGCTGATTAAGGACAACAAGGCCAGCTTCACTGTCGATGGCAGCACGGATGCGCTGCTCAAGCCGTTCATGAGCATGTTCCAGTTCGAGCGCATCAAGACGCCGTACCACATCGGTCATGTGCTGCTACTGATGTACGCTCCATTGGGTGTGATCCTGCTCGGGCTGCGTCTGATGTGTGCGTTTTCACTCGCGTTCATTCTTCCGAAAATTATGACCGAGTCGCAATTGGATGCGTGTGGGATGCACAAACTCCTAGCGGTCCTCTCTGGAACGATTGTGACCGTCGAGGGGAAGCACTTGTTTGAGAAGAGCCATGTAGAGATCGTTGTCGCGAATCACATCAGTGAATTCGACGCGATCGCTTTGCGCTGGATCAGCCCAGCGCACGTGCTGGGCTATGATTTCTACAAGAAGATGCTGTTTTTCAGATTGCTCGGTGACAAGTTTGGGCTCGTCTACGTTCCGTACGCTTCAAGAAGCCAAGGTGGGGCCAAAGGACGCGATGAGGTTCGTGAGATCATCGTCGAGAAACTTTCCAAGAAGGACAAGCCGCTTGCCGCATTCCCAGAGGTGCGTGGCCATTTCATACAGTTGATCTTGGATGCAATCTATGTCTCCATGTTGATATGACCTTTGCTACGCCAATTGCGTGCAGGGCGGACTCACAAATGGACGCAAAGGCTTGCTGCAATACCACAAGTTTTTGTTTTCATTGGACAAAATGATCCAGCCGCTCGCGATTCAGGCTTCCGATGGACCATTTGTGCGAGTCTTTTTTTTTTCTATAGCCTTTGCGTTACTCTCCGTGTTACTGGGACTAACACTTGAAGATTGCTGGGTTTGTTTTGTGTTGTTGTTTGTAGCCTGTAAACATCAACGACGAGACCAGTACGTTCCTCGCGAATGTGTTGTGGTACTTGTTTGTCCCATGGCACCACTACAGAGTCAAGTGCTTGCCACCCGTTAAGGCCGAGCCAAATGAAGACCCCCTCGACTTTGCGCAGCGTGTGATGGAGATGACAGCTGAAGCGCTCGCACAGCAAGCCACGCCGTTCCTGTATCGGGATAAGATTTCGTTCACGAGATATAAAACCAAACAGATCAATAAGACAAAGAAGTGAGGTACTCTCGGCTGCATCGCGGTCTACGTGCTGCTCAATGTCGTTGAAGCTAATTCATGCAGGTTACATGCAAGGGCTCTTCAAAGTGACTTCGGTTATCTTCGGGAGAACGTGAATGCACCAGCGCGCAGCTATCAGTGTACAATGATACGGCCCGATCCCTCCACACGCTTTTCGGGGCCAATGCGAGACTTCTCAGAGAACTCGAAAAGGTGCCAATGCTTGCTATTCTGCGAGGCTGCTCGCCAATTGGAGCTGAAAATTCTTCTTCGTGCGGCTACTTGAATTCGCTGATGCGGCTCGAACGGGTTTGCGAAGACGATGCTGTAGCGTTGATGCCATGGGTTTTGACTCTGGGGTTTGTGGAATATCAGTCGTGCCTTGCTCCACAATGTTCGTTTTTTTCGCTGACAATGCGAGCTTGCGACTCGAAATTGGCGTGTGCAACGCCCTTCCTAACGCACTCTTTGGCCTCACGGGGAGCTTATCTCGATTTGCTGATCCGCGATCGAGCGCTCCCTTCTCGCAGTTTAAACGCAGCCGCGGACTCGTCTGTTGCAGCGACTTACTGCTATTGTGCAGCAAAAAAACCTGGGAACCAGCAACGGGGAGCATGCTTTGGCTGAGATCGTTGCGGAATCGCTCCGCAGCGACTCCGGGCGCGCGGAAAGCGTTCTTTTTTTTCCAGCGACGTCGAGCTGGACCGCTTCTGGAGCCAACAGTCGAACCCTTTGACCTGCTGCTGCGCCTGGGGGACCCGACGATCGCCTCCGCGATTACCTTTTGGTAAATGTCCCGGCATTGCTTCATCGTCGCCTCGATTGATACTTTTTGTCGTGAGCCTGCGGCGTGTACTCGCACGCGGAAAGAGCCCTAGCTTGCGGTTATCAGTCGGAGCTGTCCCACTCACCACGCGGGACTCGTCTTCCTTGCGTGTCGCGGCCACAGAATTGCTGGCCATCCCGTCGATCCTGTAGTCGCACTCTTCGACCCCGTACAAGTTCAGAGATCTCTCCGTCGACATCGCAGTCGGTGAGTTCGAGTGACGAATATGCACTTTGTAGTTGACCATCAGGTCGTAATAAGCCTTCTCCTTGGACGGGATGTCGCTGGGTTTCAGAGGACTCACTGGCGAGAGCTGCCACTTGAGTGCTCTGGAACTGATGCCTTGAACAGCTTCGTCTTCGATGTTTATCGAACCTGACGAGGTAGCCCTGTTGGCGCTGCTGTTCCTTCCTGAATCTGCCTCACCTGCAAAGTACTCAGTGTCGTCTATTGGATCCACGTGTGAGTTGCCTCCAAGGAACCCACCTCCGTTGAGTGTCGGCATCGTCTCGAACACGAGAACCGAGGAGCGAGTGCTCGCGTCCACATGGACCAGCGATTGGCGTTGCGCTTTGGCTTTTGCTTGGCGGTGTCGGTTCCTGGAGATCTGTGTACCAGACTTGTTGTGATCGCGACACGACGCGCTTATCTTGTCTCGCAGCGGCTCCACGGATGTCGACGCCTGCCTTAGAGCGGCGTTGTGCTGCTCCTCTCGGAGGAAAAGGGCGGCCAAGTTGCTGCTCGTGATTGTTGCCCCACGTGAGCAGCCGAGATTGCTCGTCCAGCGCCATGCAGAAGTGCCCCTTGGCGGCAATATGGCGCACCGTGACGCAAAGATCCTGCTGTTGTAATTGGTACTACGTTGCGGAGACAGTAGCCGAGCCGCTAGCCGCGGCCGCTGCTGCTTGCGTTTGCGCGTCGAGCTGCATCTGCTGGATCGCCGTGAGGTCCGCCGCAAGGTGCACACGTTGAGGTTGCGACCCGTTCGATGCGGATGCAACGTGCAGTCCTCCCTGACCAAGCTGACCTTCTTTGTTTCTTCCCCACGTGTATACGGCACCTGTGCGCGACACAGCGATCGTATGCTGCGCGCCACATTTCACAGAGGCGAGCGGGATGTGCTTGAAAGGATCTACCTGCCGTGGAGACCACTCACTGTCGCACGAATCCCCGTGACCGAGTTGACCTGTCGCGCCATTGCCCCACGTGAAGAGCTCTCCCGAGGACGTAAGCGCCGCACTACGCGCTACACCGGCGCTCACTGCTGTGATTGTTGGAGTGACTCCTTTCACGTACTGGGGTGCAACAAACATCGAGACGAGTACCCCAGTGAGCTGATCCGTTTCGTTGCCGATCCCAAGGCGTCCATGCATGCCGTCGCCAAAGCTAATGATGCTAGTCTTGCTCGGCGGGACGTATGTGCTTGCACTTGAGCCGGCCGTAGCAAGCGCCTTTGCTCCAAGCACGAGTGTGTGACGGTCGCCGCAGCTGATGTCCGCGAAGATGACCTCGTCGTCATTGCTGCCGGCTTCTTCAATGCCCGAAGCTGACCCAGACGAGGATGTCACTCTGTTAACTGGAGCAGGCAGTGTCTTCACCACAGGGATCCCTGCGTGCACCGCAGCTTGAGCTGTCTTCGCCTTCAAGTGCAACGCACGCCAGCGCATGTGCACTTGGGCCGGAGTAGCGCGATCGGACGTGCCACCTGTGCCGAGACGTCCGTAGGAGCCACATCCAAACGTGAACAAGGCGCCGGATTCCGTCACGATGCCGCCATGGCAAGTGCCGCAGGAGATGCAAGCAATGCGTTGTGTGCTTGGCAGCAGCAATGGCGCTGGAGTAATCCATCCTGCGTCCAGGTGACCTTGGCCCAATTGGCCGTACGCATTGACTCCACACGAATACGCTCTGCCGTTTGCTGTCAGGAAGCATAGCCAATCGACACCGCAGCTCACTTGGACGATCGCAGCGTCCACGTCGACAGGGATTCCATGCACGGTATGCGCACCTGGGTGAGCATACCCAAAATCCCGCAGGTTGCCAACGAGACACAGCTCGTACGAGTGTGTCTCGCTCGACACGCGCTTCAGCGAAGGGGATGAAGATGCAGCGGTGCCGGCCTCGCCGCCATCGTCGCTTCCATTGGAGTCCACGAATTCGTCTCCACGCATCGCTTTCGCATCTGCTTCGGTTGCTTACGTGCTGCAAGGCATCATCAAACACGGCAACTAATGAAGAGATCGCCATCGCTAGGGGTTCAAGGAATGGCTATTGACAGAATGACACATTTATAATTACCATCAACGCGTCTGCTTTACACATGCGCGATAGCGTACTCCGACCTGGAATCGCCGGTCTTGGGCGTACCGAGATCGACATCGTACAGTTGGTGATCTCGGCGCGCAAACATCACGACGTGCAAGCGTGGTGCTGCTCTGTTCAAAGCTGCTTCGTCGTCTTCGCCCTCGTTGCTACCTGAAGTCGTAGCCACATACTTGCTAGTGAGCTTGGACTGGAGCACGATGCCGGCACACGCGATGAGGATCGTGCCAGCCAAGTAGACCCACCACGCGCTCGGAATCGTGTACACCCAGTCAGCGCCCGACAGTTGGCGATAATGCGTCAAGTCGCTCGCAGTTGGGAAGTGGCCGGCAAAATATCCCACGCCCCAGACAAGCACGGCGGCTCCGACAATGCTCGTCGCTACGATCACCACGGGCATCTCGAGACGGATCGCGAGGACGCCACCTATAAGTCCAAAGATCACTGCCAAGATGATCAGCATGGCTGTGGGGTGACTCGGGTACGCTTTGTACCCAAACGACGTGTTCATCAGCGCTGCGAACACGATTCCAGCTGTGGCGCCCGTGAAGAAGACCCCGACAGAGTAGATTGACGTCACGATGCAGCCGCCGAGAATACCGCCAACGAGAAACGCGATCCACGACGCTGTGAGCACCCAGGACTTGCTCTCGAAGGCTGACTCGATGCAGATCGCGAGCAGCGTGCCGCACGCGACGAAGCCGATCGCGAAGAGCGTGATGCGGAAGAGCTTGACGCCAGCGAGACACATGATGACACCTCCAAATATCGCTGCAATCGCCAACAGCGACCCGCCAACGTTGACGCCGTTCACCGAGCTGAAAATGGACGAAGCCGACGATGTTGAGTCATTTGATGTGGCTGGTGGATGCTCACCGTTAGCAGCAAGCGCGGACGTCACCAGAAAGGCGTGGAGTGCGATTGCCGATTGCAAGAGCAGCAGGAAAAGCTGGAGCAGCGAAGACATGGCGCGTCTTGGAGGTTGCCTTTTGGGAGAGACAAGTAGCACTAATAGTAGTTGCCAGATGCGAAATGGACTGGAGTTTGCTTGGTGACTGGAGCGAATCGCAAATGTCAACCCAGGTCGCGAGCGAGGGAGGAGGAAGCGAGATGGATGTGAGTAGCGCCTGTCGCCTTGCTCTATATCGGGCAGCACCTATCAGATATCAGAGTGCGCCGATTTTCGTACTAAAATCGCAGTTGTCTGGATTTGCGCCGCTGCGTATTGTCACACTTGTGTGCGCCGTGGAAAGCTTCCGCAGCACCCAACGGAGCTGTTCAGAAGTGCGAGCAGTGCCGCAAGTTGGACTCTCGCACGGGTTCCCACCTCGACTAACAGGTACAGATGTAAAGCATACCAGATCAGTGCGTATTAAAGAGTACCTATAAGGATAAGTCAAGATAGACAGGTGGACATAGGTGACCCACTGGCGTTACCACCAGATGGTGACACCTAAAAATCCATACGCCAACATTCGGATGGAGCTCACTGACGCGTTTGCAGCGTCCTGTTGCTTTTACATGCGCTGTGGCGCTGACATCGCGCTCCCATTCTCCCATTTTCCAGCGAAATGCTTTAGCTCACGATGAACGTTCGCAAAGTCATCGACTGGTGGACAGGACACCAGTGACCTAAACGTGATAACAAGTTGTGCACAAAGCTGTTCATGCAAACAGAGAGGATTTACGGTAGCTTCAGCGGAGAGACTTCAGGTTGCTTGCTGCCCCTGATTGATAGAGAACAAACGGATCCTTCTGGATCGAACGCATCATTTGCGTCATGAGCCAACTCCGTCCCGTGCTGGAAGCTATTCGTCATTCTTCCACCAGCTACGCAAGCAGCAAACAGTGATTGAGATGACGTGGAAGGATGCGGTCGACTTCTTTACCGGTACAGTGTTTCCGGTGGCTATGCCGGCGATGCGAGCGCTCTCTTCGGTCACAACGATGGTTGGCGACATGAAAACCAACAAAAGCACGTGCTTGCGGCTGACCAATCGACTGCGCAAGATCACGTGCGAGCTCGACGCCATGAAGAAGCGAGGCGCACTGCCCAAAAGCGACGCGTTGACGCGCAGCTTCAACTTGATTGCACACGGCTTCACGTCTGCTGTCCAGTGTCAACGAAAAGAAGGCAACGCTCTCTCTCAGATCATGCAAGAGCGGCTGATGTTGCAGGTACTCCTCCAGCTCAACGATCGAGTTGATACGCTCTTCCGAATGCTCAACCTCGCCACCGCGGAATCGCTCCTGACGTGGCGAGAGGAATGGAATGCTGAGAGTCGCTTGCTGGAGGAAAAGATGACAACAATCGAAGTAAAAACCGACGCGGTTCTCGAAGAAGTCCGTGGAATGTGCTTGCGAATGGAACAACATGCTGGCTGGAGATCCACAGTGGACATTGCGGCGAAATGCACAGTCGTTGCCCTTGGTATCCGGTATATCACTTCGATGCTTTGGGGTACGTGGTTGCCGGGTACAATCAGTGGTGCCATACACATGCTCATTACAGGCATTATCGAGTCATTTCGCTCGATACCTCGGTATGTATGCACGATCGATCCTGTCGCGCTTGTTGCGTCTTTGTTCAGCGCCATCGGGTGGATGCTGCTGCAATGTGTGGGCTGGATCATTCTCAGCATTTTCTCGGTGATTTCTGCTGCGTTGGAGTTCGCGAGCGTTGGGATGAAAATCGTGTTACTCGCCGTATGCGTTGTCTCTGCGCATAGAGTTCCGGTGGTCGGATGGATATTTGCTGCGTTCTTGGTCTCGACACACCACAAACTCTTGTGGTCATTAGTGGACATTGCGAGTAAATGCGCGGTCGTTGCCCTTTTGATCCATTTCATTCGTAAGCTTTGGTCACGCAGTCCTTCGGTGCCCATACCAGATTCCATTCTAGAAGAAGTTGCGATCGGATGGATATTGTCAATAATCGGCTTCCTGTTCCTCAGGACGGATAGGCATCGAGCTCAATAGTCAGCGACGCGCAATGACGGTTAGGGATAATTAGTATGCATTTGCATAAGTAGTTAAATGCAACTGAATGCATCCTACTTAGTCCAAATCGAATCCAGTTCTCTTGGAGCATCTCCAGCAGTAAAGTAAATTCTGACTAGTCCAAGTCGGACTATGACACATGTTTGTTCGAAATCGTCACAAACCCCACACCAGTACCAGTGTTTTTTTTAAGGGAACGGTTGGCCTATTCACGCCACGGCGCAAAAACATGGACACTTGCTCATGGCACCGACAGGGACTATTGTGCGCCAGGGCGAGGTGATGGTGCCCTTGCTAAACGCCAACGGGCATCGGATAAAGCTGCTGCCACAGCACGCACTGGGCACCTGGGTCCCGCTCAACGAGCGCATGACAATGCTGATGAGCGCACTGCGGGAAGCCCAAAGCACCACATTGCCCAAGTAGCGGAATAGAACTTTGGAAGACTCGGCGATGCTGCGCCTATCTTTCAGCACCGTTACCGCAACTCTGTCGCGGAAAAACAAAGTTGAGTTATGGTAGTCTTAGTGTCTGTGGATATTGAAAACGCTGAGCCCAAGTTCTAGATAGCTTGATGGAAAAGACTATAGATGCTAAAATCAGTGTTCATGATATTTTGTAATGTTCTAACTCAGTTGTGTGCATCGATCTCACAAAATGCTTTGAGTCTTCATATTGGGGCAATTCTGGTATAGACAGCATCTGGCAAATGCCGACATCTTGCTGCCAATCTTGAGAATATGGTGACACCCACCTACGCCTCTTTACGACACGCGATGGGTCTCGGACCATTGCACGAGTTGAACGATGAAGATTACGAAGGCGGAGGTATTTTGAGTTAATTGAGGCGAACTACAGCATTCTTGCTTCAAACACTACGAACTAGGAAAGCAGCAGCCCCATGGTGCGTTTGTGTAAAAGTTGAGCCGAATAGACGCAGCGGGTACGAGATGAAAGAAAGGTTTTTTGTTCCTACCGCAGGGACGACGGCAGCCTAGGCATCGTCGCTGGACCCATCGCATGGACCATTGGCTTTCAACGAGAGTGGCGACGCGGCTGTGCACTGCGCGTTCTTGAAGGCGCACATGTTGCTGTACGTGACGCCGTCAGAGCCACACACTGGCTGGAAGATCGTCGTACACTTGGTCGTCTTGCAGCCGCTTTTCGTGTGAGCACTTGCAGCACCATTCTTGCATTCGCCCGTGCTCGCCTGTGTCAGGCTCGGGGTCTCGCACTTGGCCTTGCCCAGCTCGCACGCGTTGTTGTACGTCTTGCCGTCCGAGCCGCACATATAGTCGATCACCGACAAGCACGCGATCTCCTGCAGGCACGCGGCGTTCGATCCCGAGGACGACGTTGGACACTCGCCGTCGGACGCGACCGCAGGCACTGCGTGGCAGCAAGTGGAGCTTGGTCGAGCTCTGTCACATGGAAGGAGAGCCGCCGCGAATCCTCGTCCCCAGGAGCGAATTGGTTGCGGCCGAATGATAGCAACTGAGTTGTATCCCATAGTAGTCTCAGGCGTGCGGATTTTGAACGGAACAAAAGCTTGCTGTGATTATAACGCCGCAGTTCTTTTTCGAGGACTTTGCATCACATACTTCAACTCCATGGCGCGAACTCTAGCGCTGTAATCTTTACCGGCATGGAGTCTGCCTCATCCACCAAATAAAAGTTCCATTGATTCTCATACGAATGCGGATGTGAAGGCGGCGGCAAATCGATGTTCACGGCGTTGTTGCGAGCAGCTCATGCGACGAGACCGTGCAACTTGACCACCGCTGTCCTCTGCTTTCTCATATTGAAGCAGAGTGTTTGGTACAAAATGCAGCATTTGACGATCTTGGCACAGAGATGCCAACAGTAACTACTACCTTCATCTGCACAGGGCGACGTTATATATTTTTCAAGCTGACACACAATCTGCCCGCTTCACTACCGAGGCATTCATGGCCCTGGAGAAACTATGTACATACTCTGCAAAATCTTGTTTTTCTTCCAGACCTCCAGGGCCAAACTACAACAGCAAGCTGACGATCACAGCAGTGGCGCAGCCCACAGCCGACGCCAAGAGGGAGGAGGCGCCACTGGCTGGCGGTGCCGTTGTGGGGCACGCGCCGTCCGCTGCCGTCGTGATCGTCGCGTTCGCGCACTGCGCGTTCTTCAGCAGGCACGCGTTGTTGTACGTGATGCCGTTGGAGCCGCACACGGGGCTGAACTCCGTCGTGCACACGGTCGAGCACGCCGCGCGTGCACTTCCCGAGCCAGCCGTCTGTGCATCAGTGTCGCCATTCACAGCCTCTTCGCACGACACATTGGCCTTCAACGTGAGTGGCGTCGTGGCTGTGCACTGCGCGTTCTTGAACACGCACTCGTTGCTGTACGTGACGCCGTCAGAGCCACACACTGGCTGGAAGATCTTCGTGCACACGGTGGTCGTGCAGCCAGCGCCGCTGCCAGACGCAGAAGCGCATTCGCCCGTGCTCGCCTGTGTCAGGCTCGGGGTCTCGCACTTGGCCTTGCCCAGCTCGCACGCGTTGTTGTACGTCTTGCCGTCCGAGCCGCACACATAGTCGATCACCGACAAGCACGCGATCTCCTGCAGGCACGCGGCGTTCGATCCCGAGGACGACGTTGGACACTCGCCGTCGGACGCGACCGTCAGCGTCGTCGAGTTGGTGGAGCACTTGGCGTACTCGAACATGCACTCGTTCGAGTACGTCTTGCCGTCCGAGCCGCAGAGCGGCTTGTAGTTCTCGGGACACGCCGCGGCGCACTCGGCCGCGTCGGCGCCGCCGAGCGCCGCGAGCGCCACCATCACGAGCGCAGAGGCCTGGAGAGGGTGCAGCATATCGCGCGTGGTATCTGTGTCGTGGGGGAAATCGCGTTGTGAGCTCATGCGCACATGGTCATTTGCTTGTTTTTTTTGTTTTTTTTCCTGCGGGTGAGTGTTTGGCTTGCATTCAGTATGTTGGCAATGAATAATTATCGCGGTGTGGGTGATGGACACACCCCAGTGATTTTTACCTGGTTTCATTAGATGAAGATGTATTTTGAGATATAACATGATGGTTGTGGGTATGTTCGAGAAAACACCGCGTGGGTTCACTTGTGGTTTGTATCTGCTCTATTAGTGTATTTATTTTTGATATCGTGATCTTCTTTTGTAATAATGGGGTGGTGGTGTATCTCCCACTCTCTTGCTCCTCCGAATCAGATGAACCAACTGTGCTGGATGGAGACGAAAGCGCTGCAGCTTTGAACCGGCTTATGAGAAAAATGCCGCACGAATTTCCAAGCGCACAATGGGAGAGATTTGGATCCGTTCTCGAACACCGTGCGTGGGCGCCATGAGCAAAAAAGTACACGCGGTGTGATGATACCCAGGTTGAGGCACACGTGACCCTGGGCAGCGGCCATGACAAAGAGCGACTGGTTTATTTGCCACCAGCCAGTACGCAAGCTTGCTTCAACAAACGCATGTCCTACGCGCACATCGCGCCAAATATTGCAGTGCACGCTGGAGTGAGAGAGTGAGGTCATGTGGATATGCAGAGATTGGCAGTAGACAGGGCGAGGCGAGTTACAGTATGCAGGAGCGGACCCGCATCGTATTATTTTAATAATATGCGATACATTGGAGCGCATCCGCAGTGTGTGGACAGGAAAACACAGCCACTGCGTGCGTATCTTGTTGGGAAGATCCAAGTCGTGTGAGGTGTGTGAACTCATAAAGAGCTGGCGGGTTCAGATTGGTTCGTGTGATGCATCAGATGTTGACAAATCCGTGTTGTATGAGTTCAATTTTCATCTTACCTTGTTCTGTCATTTATTACACGCACCTTGGTTTGTGAACGATCACGTTGATACCCCCTACTTCCAATAAAAAGGGTACCTTCCGAGACAAAACAAAATTAAAACAAAATGTCCCTTATAACAACTGCTTTCGTGGTACGCCAACAAACACCGATCTCTGATGTGTGTCATCATTGTCGTCTCCCACTGCTCGATACCGAAATGGTGCTCGGACAAAGTGCGGCGGCGCTGCTCGTGGCGCTGCTCTCGGTCGTCATCGGCGCGTTCCTGTACTCGGAGACGCTGCTGCAGCATCTCGGTCAACTGCCACTCAATCTGCAGCGCTTTGCACCTCCCAGCAGCCACGATACGCGCGATAGCGCATCGACTTCACCGTCGTCCAATGGCGCCGACGACGTGCTTGATTTCCCAGCGCTGCGAGCCTACGCGGATGCGAATTCACAGGACACTCTGCGCTGGGGAACGTACCGCTCGGGCCTCTACTACGGCATCCGCTCGCGCACGTACCCGTACTACGTCGCTGCCGGGCTGCTCTGGGGCTCGCAGCATGAAGACATTTCGCAGTTGCGCCACGAGTGCAGCCAGGCCGACCGACTGCAAAAATACGGGTGGCTGCGGCATGACGGCAAGCGCTACGGGTTCCAATCCATCGAAGACCAGTACAACCGTGTGGAGCTCAAGACGCATTACGTGCGGCTAACGCCATGTGACGACGAAGAGACCCAGGTCGATGGCTGGGCCTCTCGAATCGAGGTCGCGCCGCTCGAGCCGCGCGACGAACGACTGCGTAAGAAGCGCGTGACGACGACCAAGCTGTCGCTCTTTTTTTATCTCGACCTGGGCTGCGAAGACGAGAGTCTGGACCACGAATGCCGCCACGTGCTCAAGAACCTGATCGATGTCGACTCGGAGCCAGTGTCTGCACCCTGCACCAGTGATGAAGATTCGACGTGTACGCGACTGCGCTTGACGAGCGAAGGCGTTGAAGGAGGTGACGAGGCCAAGCCGACGACGAGCGCACCGCTGGCGTTCAATGTGCAACTGCAGCTCAAAGCAAAGAATTCGATTAAGGGCACTGAGTTGCGCTATTCGGGCTTGAAAGACACGAACGTGCTCAACGTGAAAGACCGCGTCGTAGCGCTCGCGGAGCGCGTGCGCGAGGACGACGACGAAGTGCATCTGGACAACATCATCGAGGACGGGAGCACACTCGTTGTCGTCCAAGCGATCGTTGAGGCCGATATGGAGACTTTCCACGAAGGAGACGTCGCGTTGGATATTCTCTTCGACGAAGGCAGCGTGGCGAAGAAAGCTGTGGCTCCTATCGATGTCCTCGTTTCAGCGCAAGTGGAAACCCGTGCTCGCGCGTTTGACGCTCAGTTTGACGCAGTGTTCCAGTTGTCGACCAAGAAAGTCTCTCCGGCCGACGACGTGGTCTTCAACCAAAGCCATATCGCGTTCGCCAAGGCAGCGTTCAGTAACTTGATCGGCGGCATCGGGTACTTTTACGGCAGCTCGCTCGTGCAACACGATGCCGATTCGCCCGAGCTCATCGAGTCGGCGCCAAAGCCATTGTTCACGGCCGTGCCGTCGCGATCGTTTTTCCCGCGTGGCTTCGTCTGGGACGAAGGGTTCCACCAACTGGGCATCGCACCGTTTGACAGCGAGATTGCGCGCGACGTGATCGCGCACTGGCTTGGTCTGATGGAAGACGACGGGTACATTGCGCGCGAACAGGTTCTTGGCGAGTCGGCGCGGCGCCGTGTGCCCCATGAGTTTCTGGTGCAGCATGTCGAGCATGCGAATCCACCGTCGTTGTTGCTTAGCTTGGAGAAGATGATCCGCGAGGATGCAAGCAAGTCAAGTCCGAGCGCGCAAACGGAGCTGCGCACTTTTGTCCGACTCGCGTTCCCATTCCTCGAGCGCTGGTACGGCTGGCTCGTTCGTATGCAATATGGTCCCGTGATGGAGGATGACGTCGCGAGTTTCCGATGGCGTGGACGCAAAATCAACGATGGCAAACTCATTTCGAACACGCTGGCGTCCGGCTTGGACGATTACCCGCGCGCGTCGCTCCCCAGTGAGAACGAGATGCACGTGGATCTGATCTCATGGATGGTCAAAATCAGCGACATTATGACGGCGCTGATTCGGTACATCGACCATGATGCCGCTGAGGCGAAAGCGGAACGGTTCCAGGCCGACAAAGCTCGCTTTCTCGTGGGACTTGACAAGTTCCACTGGAACGAAGAGCTGCAATCGTTCTTTGACGTGGGCGACCACAGCGAAGACGGCCGCATTGAGCACCACGTCGCGATTCGGTGCCGCAACGACGAAGGCGAGACTATCGGTGCGACGGCTCCGATGGAGCAGATTCGGGCTCGAGCGGTGCAATGCCCAGCGACCCACGCGACGTACTTGTTTCCGCTCGGAGACGGTAACGGCGGACTTCAGCTGCAGCAAATGTTCATTCCCGGAACGGTAAGTGTGATGGAATATTGGTGGCTTTCGTGTGGGAAAAGAGATGCTTTGACTCGCCAGTAGAATGCTGTTGTTGACTCTGTGTATGTATTGCGTGCATTTTCACAGACCAAGCTCCAGCATGTGAAACACATTGGATACGTGAGCATTTTCCCGCTTTTGCTCAAGGTGTTGCCGCCAGACTCGCCGAAACTCCGTGCGTTGCTGCAGCAACTCGCGAACCCGGTGCACCTCTGGTCGCCCTTTGGTCTTCGCTCCATGTCGACGACAGACCTGTTCTACGAGCGTGAAAATGCATCGGGGGACAATCCGTATTGGCGCGGCTCGATCTGGATCTGCGTGAACTATCTCGCGCTTGATGCACTGCACCACTACGCGCAACCTGAGATCGCGAGTCCGTTCCGCGACGAGTTCCAGAAAGTGTACGACGCGCTGCGAACGAATGTGATCTCGACAATCTTTCGTGAATACGAGCGCACGGGGTACCTCTGGGAGCAGTACAGCGGCGATATCCACGCGGCGCAGCAGTATGGAAAAGGTCAGCGCTGCCATCCGTTTTCCGGGTGGACTGCTCTCGTCGTGAACATCATGGCCGAGAAGTACTAGGCAGCGAACGATAGTTGATGCAGCAGCAAAGTGGGCATTTGCAACCTTCTAGTCTAGTGGTTTGGTACTACCGAGTATTAGAACAGCCACTTGCAAAGAGACGCTAACAATCTATAATACACATTTGACACTTCAAGTAATTGTGCGCTACACTTGGTAGTTTGGGGGACACTGCAATGGATCCGCATTCTGGTGCTGGCACTCTTGAAGTTGTTGCTCTCTGGCTGCTGCTGGGGTAGCGGCATTCTCCAGCGACGTTGGCGTCGCGGCATGAAGCTGTGCGCAGTTCGAACGCGTGGTTATCGACATGTGCCACGTGATCCTTGCTGCGAGTGTTGACAGCAGAGTCGACGCGATCAGCACAAGAAACGCGGAGCCGTACTTCCACGACAGGGAGAGCGAGTGCAAGTACACTTGGTCGATGAAGTATGCGCCATAGCCCCACCACTCGACAACGAGAAAGAATCCGAGAATGGCAGTGACGTAGCTGCAGAGCGCATGGAAAGACTCGACAATGGGGACAGCTGTCGGCCACAGCAGTCCGAGAAGCGAGACACACGTCGCGAGCGAGCCGCAGATCACCCAAAACACCATCGTGTACAGGCACGAGTCGAGCACGACCAGGCACACCATGCTCTCCGCGCCCTGGACAAACCACGAGCCGTCTTCTTGGATCCTGCACCAACTCGTCAGCACGCGATCGATCTGCTTGTCTTGCTCCATTTGGACTCGGACATCGCGCTCTTTATCGGCGTGCACGGCGATCGAGCTTCTTCCAGGCTTGTGGTGATGCCGGTGATGCCGAGGAATCGACTCGCGAGAGTCTGTGATGCTGCCGATTCGCGTCAGCAGGAATGCGTATTCGTGGCACACGGCCGATGTCGCGTTGTTCGCATGGTGCACGCAGCAACGGCCAGGCGCAAACGTGACCTTCTCGACCTCGACACTTCTGCTTCTCTTTGAGTCGACGATCACTGTGCGGTTCTCGGGACTGAGTAGCGTGCTGTTGTTTCCGAAACTACTGTGAGTGCTGTTGTTCTCGATGATCCTGGGAGCCGGGATCCCCAACTCGATCTCATCCCACGACTGGTTCAGCACGGCGCAGACGGCGAGCAGCAGCGCGGCCACGTGCAGGAGACATCGCGTCGTGTACACGCTCTGCAGCATGCTGGCATCTCGACCGCGGCGACTGACGGCCTTCTACCGCCACGGACGCGAGGGTTTTGCCTCCTTCCAGCCTGGCTCGTCCTCCGTCTGCGTCTATCAGCTGCACAAGCCAGCGCTCGCCCAATCCCGGGATCTTCTTCAAGCCGCAGCTGGGAGGCGTCGTGGCCTTATGAGCTGCTGCCACGTCATATGGTGCTGGTGATCGTTTTATAGAAGAGACACGATTTTATTTCCACCAATGAGCGCGCGAATTCTAGAACTATTCGTTTGTGACATCTGTCGTATTTTGTGCGGCCTACATCTGAACAAGATACAAAACGACAGATTGTGAATACCAACCTACGGGTGTAGACAAAATCTGATATTTATGTTGAGCAGAGAGAAGAGCAAGTGAGACTGTGAGCTCAGAGACCTAGATTAGTTTGGCAGAACAATGGATCCCGTGCTTTTTTTTCTATCATGCCTGCGATAGTACGAGCACCACAGTCTGCAGATTGGAATTGATCCTCAACAGCAGTCTATTCGTTGTGTTCGGCAAATCAAAGGCATGTTAGAGCTTAGCATCACACTGCAAGAATTCAAAAAGCACGGCGTCAACGGCTTTACGTGCGATGGGCTCTGATGGACAACAAGTCGGTTAGAAACGATCCAAAACAGTAGAAAGAGCGAAACGCGCGTTCCAGAGCCACTTCTTCGAGCGAAGCGGTAATAAATGGCCATTGCGAAGACCATTTGATGTGCTTGCTGGTGTACGTTTGCCGTTGTCGAAACTTGCGTTACCAATTTTGACCAGCAGCACCTCGCACAACCTTCGCACAACCTCTATGTTGAAGTTGCTCCGAACCATTGGCATAAAAACAACATTTCTTAAAAAAAGTTAGAAACTACACCATTGTTCCTGCAGTACTCACTATACTGTATCTGTGTCTGTATAAATTTACCTTCCATAATATTTAACTGAAATTCATCTACATGATGTTACAAACACATCCAGCGCTTTTTGACACGCGTGGTCCTTGACGTCATCATTGCAGAAGAAGCCTCGCGTTGCAGGCACCAGCATTGCACTTCTCCCGTCTCTGTCGTCCTGCCACTCAGCCGCCCGACCGCCATGTCTGCTGCTGCGTCCGCGTTGCCGCGCGAGCTCGTGCTGCGCCACGTGCTGCTGTTCCACCGTCACGGCGACCGTGCGCCCGTGCTCACGACCATCGGCGACAAGTGGGTCATGACGCCCGAGGAGCTCGCGCTCTGGGGCGACAAGGTCGCGACCAAGGAGCAGCTCGTGCAGATCGAGCGCGCCGGAAAGCTCGTGGGCGCCGACCCCACGCTGCCGCCGCCTCCGCCATCGAAGCGCGGGTACGAGGCGCCGCTGGGCGAGCTCACGCAGAAGGGCGTGCAGCACATGCGCGGCAAAGGCAAGAAGCTCAGGGAAAAGTACGGCCACCTGGTCGCGGATGCGTCACCCGAGGACAACGAGCACGTGTACGTGCTCTCGAGCAGCGTGCCGCGCACGGTGCAGTCG
Organism: Globisporangium solare; assembly: GCA_023335675.1. Lineage (NCBI taxonomy): Eukaryota > Oomycota > Peronosporomycetes > Pythiales > Pythiaceae > Globisporangium > Globisporangium solare. The sequence continues at coordinate 30,293 of JAADVP010000012.1, read as the reverse complement.
GTGCAGTGCCTGCTGCACGGCATGTTCCACGACGACGACGAGATTGGCCAAGTGGTTGAGGCCATCGGCGCGGCTGCGACGGAGACAGCTGCAGCGAGCACTGAGACCACTGTGACACCGACTACTGGGCCGACGTTCCACATCCGCACATACGAGCACAATGTGCTCGCGCCGTACCACTCGCTCCACGTGTTCATGGAGATTGAGGCGATCGTGAGCGACGATGTTGAGAAGCGCGCGCAGCAGGACAAGGACGAGATGGCGGCGCTGGCAACACATCTTCGAGGAGCGTTGGGGATCGCCGATGACATCCCGTTCCCATGGACTGCTGTGCGCGATGGCCTCACGTGCCGGATCGCGCATGATCTGCCGCTTCCGGAAGGCATCACACCTGAGATTGTGGGCCAGATCAGCGAGTACGACGCGTGGCTCTGGTATCGTCTCTACGAGAAGAAGGAGTTTTGCTTCAAGGCGTTCAAGTATGGCGTGGAGGAAGTGTACACACACTTGAAGAAGATCGTGGCCGAGAGCCCGCGGCCCGTGCCAAAGCTCTCGTTTTTCTCGGCGCATGACAACTCGATCGTCGCGCTCATGAGCGCTCTGCAGCTGCAAGTCGGCCACGAACTGCCCGAGTACGGCACGATCGTCGCATTCGAGATCTACGAGGATGTACTGACGAAAGAGCACTACGTCAAGGTGCTGTTCGAAGACCGTGAAGTCTCATTCACTGGCCACGAGCACGATCCGCTGTGCCCATTCAAGCACTTTGAAGCGCTCGCAATGGAGTTTCTTGCCTTCAAGGAGTAAATAATGTTTTTTGTTGTTGCTCAGTACGATCTGCAGGATAACAAAATCAACGCGTTAGACCGTGTGGCTTTTGCTCCTTCTCCACGCTAATCTATCCTTGCAGGTGGTGAGACGACGGCCAGGTAGTATTCACGATAAGTGGCGCGCGCGGCATCGTCCTGTGATGCGCTGCGTCGTCGTCCTCGTGCCGCTCGCTCCTGTGGTGCTGCTGCTGCTTTTTCTTCTTCTCGGGCGAGAGCACCTCGACAAAATCGACGCCTTTGTACGTCGTCGACTTCCACCACGCATCATTGTCTTCCTTGCTCGAGGCATCGTTCATGGTGCTTTTTGCTGCTTTCTTCAGTATGGATGCGAACGCCGACACTTTTGCTGGAGGCTCGTCGGTTTTCGCCTTGTCTGTTTTCGAGGTAGTGGCGTCACCGCCCCACCAAATGGGGGGATCCAGCCACCACGCGCTGGGGTCTTTTGGTGCGACGGGCTTTGCCACTGGGGGGGAGAACTGGCTGCCACTCTTGCCAGCAAGGAGCTGCCTTTCATCTTCATGCTGATGCCGGCTGTTGTTGACGCCGCTAAAAGCGATGCTGCTGCCTCGGATTCTTGCTTGATCTGTAGGAGTTCGATATTGCGCATCTCGATGGCCTTGCGAAGCGAGTCCAATTTCCAAAACTCGCTTTCGAGGTACAATTCGCGCAGCAATTTCGGGTCCTGCGGCAAGATGCCATCGCGAAGGAATCCCAGCACGCACCGGAACAACCACCTGGGAGCATCCAAAGGTATTACATTACGAGCAAGAATGAGAACGCAAAGCTGCTCGCCATTTCTTGCATTCAACGACAACCATTCAGGGTCCGTCTTACCAGTCACGGTCGATGCGAAAGCACCCGCACTCTAAGGCCGAGAGCGGCGATTGGTCGTCGACAAATGCAGCGAGAAGCGAGCCCGAGTCCTTGGACGCCAAAGCCGACGAGATCTCGAACAGCTGCCCGCCGACACCAATCGTGATGCGACGATCGTGCACCGACGGGAACGCGGACGAGCAAAACCAGTCGGACGACAGCGAGGCTTCAAAGCGCTCGCGCTCCGACTCGAGAAGCGCATTTTGCAAGAGAAGCTTGCGTTTCTCGTGACGAATGAAGGCGCGCTGCTTCGCCAGCTGCACATTGACAACACCCGCATGATCAGCGCGATGACAACACATAAAAAAAACTCCATTACTATGCAACCGCACTCTTTCATACTGGAGCTCGATTTGCTGCTTCTTGGATGTCATAACCGTTTGATGGAGCAGCAATTGGTCGTCTTCGTGTGCTCGTGCAGCGTGCTTCCATTTCTCAAAATCGCCGGCGTCCTGCCTCGCTGTGGCTCGCTCTGACGCTGAGTTGCTAGCCGTAGGAAGCGTTGTATGGCGCTGCGGCTGCTCGTAGCGCCGGTCAGCTTCTCCCGCCATGCGCACGCCACTGAGCGGCCGACGCGGCATCTGCATCTCTCCCAGCGCAGTCTCGTGTAATGCTGCTGGAGTAGCTCTTTATGTGTCTCTCTACTACGCGTGACCAGAAAAGAGATGGAGAATTCGCGAAAAGTCGCAGCATAACCATTTTCCAAAATATGCCTTGCGTTAGTCAAAATAGCGGCCGACCAACGAGACGAAGATTCGACCCATGGAGTCCTTGAACACTTTCTAAGCATACGCTTCATAGAAGCTAGTTGAGTAAATGGGATGTACCTTTGAAAAGCTACGATCATAAGTCATAGCCTCACGCCTTTGTAGCAGCATGAGCCAAAAGAGTGGTATCAGGTTATTCACTTCAGTTTCATTATAGCCCTTGCTACAATTTCCTTGCCAAGACTGTCACATCCCCTTGCTGTTTTAAAAATCAGCCTTTAAAAGAATCCTCCCAGTCCATTCGCGACATAGGCTGTGCAGGAAGGAGCCTCTCCAATGAAGCGTGTTTCCTCGTCTTGCCACAAGCTCCAGAAGTGTCAACTCGCGATGACGCAAGGGTTGAAGCAACTGGCGAAGAGTAGACTAAGATGCTTTTTCTGTCTTTCGTAAACGCCGTGACTCCGTTGTAGAGCCGGTAACTTGCCGCCACCAATGGATCGACAAGAGAGGGTTTTTGGTGCAATGCGGCTGAAAAACCAACTAGCAGACGGCGTTCCGATAGACCACGGTACACTGTTCAATGGAGCACTCGAGCCGAGTCTCTCAACATGATCGATAGTATACGACAAGTTGATAAAGTGGAAACTGGGGGTAATTTTTGTCATCCAGAGAAGTCAAAGCACGTGATCAGCCTCGCATTCCGACAGCAGCAACTTTGATCAGTCATTAAACCACAGCAACACGTCGGCGAGCCGCGCAAATTCGTTGTGGGGTTGTTGTGATGACAATCGGATGGTTGAAAAGAAGTTGCTTGCCCCATACAACTCTGAGTCATCCCACTTGATCTGTCTGAGTCGATGGGGTATCATCGAAGCACCGACAAATGCGCTCAACTTTTTGACTTCGATACTATGAAGTTCATGTACGCTGGACTTTCCCAGCAGTAGCTTGTAGTCCCAGATAGTTTCGGTAGCCGGTGAGTAAAAACTCACTGGCTCCACTTCCGTTTCCCTCTCTTCAATGTTCTCATGGTGCACCTCACGCTCACACTCTTCATTGTACGAAGTGACGAGGACTTCTTCGTCTAGTCCGAGCACGTTACCAGGATCACAAATCGCGTCATGAGTTCGTTCAACTCCACATCATGACCAAACAACTCTTGTGCTTTTGATCGAACGATTTTCGCGATCGCTTGTGGATAGCGTCCAGCCAAGTACAGCGACTCCAAGCTCCAGTCTTCTTCGATAAGTTCTGCCTCGAGGAACTGTTGCGTCTTGCTGAAATGCAAACCACTGGCAGCCCACTCCAGGAGACCAAGAATCGCCTCGAATTTCGTGTCATGCATTACCCAGTCCAATACGTCTACCGTGTTGATGCCCTCCATGCTTTGCTTTTCACAAACCTGCGAAACACTTTGAGCGACTTCTCCAAGACTGACTAGCCAAAGCGCTTGGCGGAACCCCAATTGGCGCATTCGTCCAGCGCCTTGCATAAATTTGTCTTTCGTGAGCTTGGGTCCGAGCGTCAGCACAGCGACAGCATCGGGGTCGAGTTTCATGTCAGACCCGCGAGATCTTGCATCGTCGAATATCACAAACGTTTCTCTCTCCAAGATTGTCGGCTTTTTCAGTGGTGTCACGAGTTTACTTACAGCATCCGGCACAACCCAACAATCAAATTGCTTGCGTGTATCGTAATAGGTCACATCAGCAAAAGCAAAAGCAGGCAGTTCCAGCAAGTAAACTGCGGCATCGTTGCTCAGCACGCCAGCTAGCAACACTCCAGTATCAATAAGTGCACGCACCTTCTTGTCTATTGCCAGCTGCAACAACTGTTGCCATGGCGTACCAGAGCTCAGATTCGGCCAGATCACCTCGTAACCACGCGATACTCGAATGGCGAGATCAACCATCTTTCCGTTCGTGCCCTGCAGCGATGGTTCATCCGGTTCATGCTGGCGCACTGATAATGGCAGCAGTCGATGGTTATCGTTCGTGCCTGAGAATCCCAGCTTCGCCGTTCCTTCCGCTAAATTCCAGGCACTTCGGCACAGCCGCTGGGGAAATTGTGTTGTGTCGTTCGGGAATACACAAGTGATGAGAAAGAAATTAATCGCTTCCATGTTGCCACGATACAGTCTATACAGAAGTTCGACCTGGCGTGAATCCCTTGGGCAGAGTTGTCTTGCTTCACGAGGCACTTCTTTCATATCCTCGGCGCTCAATCGGCATTTTACTGCATCATACCACTTAGTGTAGCACTGGTCCTGCTCCGATAACCCAAGGCAAAGCAACTGCTTCAAGGCTTGCCGAAATTCGGCAAGCGTAATGCCGGTGTTGTAATATCCCAGAAGTGTAAGCATAATGCAAACTTCAGGGTGGCTAAACTCCGACCTTTCCGAGGGAATGTCTGCCGCATGGAATGGGATCGCCATTCGCTTCTTTCGAGTTCCGTGATCAGGTAGCCCGTACTCAACTCGATGTCGTTTTTCCAAGCAATGCTCCAGTATCCCGAATGCTACCAAACCTCGCAGCGCCAAAAGTGCATCTCTGAACTGGTCGATATCAAGACCACCGATAGTTTCGTCCAGACTGGCATTAGGATCCGATAAGCCTTGAACAAGCCGGTCTCGAGTGTTCACATTCCTGCTAGCAAACATCTTCAGCCACAACAGCGAGAATGGTGGCGCATGCATCAAGCGAAGGATCAGAGCTTTCCTGAATTCGCTCCGTAAGTGATCCTTGTTCTCCACAGAAGCACTCAGTCTTAACCCGTTGAATCCACCCAATTGATTTTCTGCATCCTGAAAACAGAAGTGAGGTTGGAGTAAGACGTTCTTCAGCTCCGTGTCCCCTTGCGCGCTAGCGATTGCGCTCAGAAGTGCCTCTGCTGCTAGCCACCGAATCTCGCCACACGCAAGCCTTTGCGGAGTCCCAACAGCATAAATCAAATGGTATTTATAATGCAATGTCGCATCACATTCATCCAAAACGTCGATATATCGATCGCTATGCAGGATACCATCAAGAAGGTCAGCCATATCGTCGTCGCTTCCATCACCACAACACCTTAATTCGAGTTGTTTCAGCTCCAAGGACATTCGATGCTCAGGAGTCATCATTATAAACTTTTTGCTCGCCTTGGCTTCCTCCAGGCATTCTCAAATCAAATGGAGTCGATCAATATCCAGATCCACGTTGCGGTGGAAAGGCTGTTCAATGAATCTCAGCCCTAGGAGACTGCTCGCAGATAGGTATTGTTGCATGAAGCGCCTTGTTTCACTCAGCAACGCGGTCAGAAAATTTGCTCGAACAACTCGATCTTGGTCACGATGGCTGAAATATAAGAGTAACATGGGCAGAATCACCCGCGTCTTGCCTCGGCCCATATTCAGCTGGCATACGACACTCGGATTTTCAATCAAGTGCTTCACAATAACGTACTGCTCATCTCGAATTTGGATGCACCCTTCAACCTCAAACGCGAGCCAAAAAGGATACTCTCTCGAATTCCATTTTCGCGTGCTACTGAGTTCATCGACAAAGTAGGATACAGATGGAGGCGTTCTTGACATGGCATTTGCTAGAATCCGCTCAAGTTTGTCTTCCAAGACGCACAACTCCATGTACTGCAGTGTCGCGAACTTAAAAACGGTCCTCGAGTTAATGCTCAGACGCGGCGCAAGATACAAAAGCACATCATCGTCAAGAGAGCTTCGTATAATATCACCAATGGTCGGTTGAGGGAGGAAATTGATCGAGGCAAGTAGGCGACTGCACACACCTTGTCGAGTCGTTTCAATCGAGCCGCGCAAGTACCGCTCAGCGAGTTTATGCTTCTCACGAACGCCTTGAAGCAAACTCTGAAACGTCGGCAATAGCGTTGGTAATGGCGCGCTCAGGCGATTTTCAGGATGACAAAAGTGCGTTTTCCAGCTATGTTCAAGCTCAGCGTTCATTTCCTTGATCATTGCATCGCCTTCACGCTGTGCAAGTGGCAGAGGTGGTGCCATCTCGTTTTTCGAGGAGATAAGCAGCCGCGAAAGAATGGCCTCGGTGTCGTTCACAAGCATGCCCTTCACTGGCGATGGCTCTAGATCCACCAAAGAGCAAACGGGTTCTTTCGTAAACAACTCCTTCTGCGGCACATGACCAAGAACGAGCCTTTCTTCACAAGCGCTGAACCGGATACGCAGAGGGTTTCTTCCAGGAAACTCAACGCACATAGCATTGTACTCGTCCAATTCATTCGCACAATAAATATCCGCAGTGATTTCGTCATGTCCATCGACTAAAAAGGCACACCTCCGACTTCTGCAAGATAGAGCTCGCCAGTATTTTCAAACTCGGCTCTCGGTGCGTGAATGAGCACAAGTTCGACAGCAGCTGCTGGTCAAACGGAGAAAGCGGGCAACTGGAGTAGCAGCCATTCAACACCTGCAGTGCAGCTTTCGAACCAGTCATCTTGAGGTATGCAGAAGGAACACTTGTTCCGGTACTCGCCAAAAGTGTGCTCAGCAATAATCTCGACGTGATTGATTCTGTCGAAAAAGTCTGCAAACGACGATGGATATCGAAGACAGCGACGTCCAGCTGCACTGGCGGACTGTGCGACATGCGTACATCTACCATGCCAGCGTCGTTTTGACAATGATGCCAAGTGGAACCAGTATCCGCCGTAGAGGCTTTGAGACATCATTGGAATCGATCGAACGAAGTACCAAGTAGCGACTGAAAAGCGGAAACGTGTCTTCAAATTGCTGGTTCTCGTCAAGTGCATATCCCTTGTATTCCACCGACGTCACGACAAAGTCCCTCTTCAGGATGAAGTTCAATCGATAGCGCGGAAAATTAATTCTCACATTCCCGCATGGCATTCGAAAAATGTGCGTATACTTGGAACGCTCAAACTTGTTCATAACCCGAGAAACTCGACCCGAAATCTTGACCATGACATCGTATTGCTGCTCCACACGCTGTAGAATCGCAGTATATGGCAGATCCTTGTCAGTCATAGGTGCCTGGTAGCATTTCGCTGCTGATATGTCTTCTCTCTTGCCAAAAGTGATAATAAATTCAAGCTTTTTACCAAAAGCAGACGTTGGACGGATGAGGATGCAGTCCTTTTCAACCCAATACCAGAGCGAATAGATCTCCACGATTCGAGCAGGAGAAAATCTCACCAAGTGATTGGATCCAGCTTGATGAGCACAGGTCGAGTGTCCTTTCAGCCTCCATGTGCGTGCCGGTATAAGCTTCCCGCACACGAACCTCGTTTTCTACGAAAGAAAAATGATAGCAGCAACCTTGGACAGAATCTGCTGCTCGATAAACACCTCTCGAGAAAGCGACTCCGAAGTTTTGGTCTCCAAAGAGTGCTCGGTAGCGCTTACTTTCTCGAATTTGGGAAGGCAAACCGCTAGGAGAGTTGCCGTCGGTCAAAATCATCCCAGTAAACACATTGATAGCATAGTGCGGATTGCTTGGGCCGTCTTGGGAATAATAATAAGCCTCAAAATTGTTGTCGCTTTCTGGTGTTTCAAGATGCCATGTAAGATCTCCTCGGAGACCTGTATTCACTAGCCGAACCAAGCCAGTCAGAGTTTCATTGCAATGCAACCGGGCACGGAGCAAACCGATTTTCCTCGAAAGAATCTCACACACGACAACCTCCAATCGCTGGAGTGACTCTGACTGCTCACTTCCCGTCGAAAACAGCCTGGTGTTGCGAAAGAGCACATTTAATTGCCCTAGTTCAAGAAGAGCCGAGTCGTCAAGCATACCAAACGAGTAACTCTGGATCGCGTATCCGTACAATAAACACTCGTTCGCTCGAAGCTCCGTCCGCTGTAACGAAAAAAAGCTTCGGTCGGCTTGGCACTTTTCCTTTATCTCAGTTGCCCAACGCCGGCACATGGCCACAAACTTTGAGACCGCTGGCTTGGCATTTTTTGTAAATTGAGCCACAAAGGACGCTAGTTCGCCGAGCAGCGGCACGTTTTTATAGTCTCGAGGCGTTAAATCCAGTGTTGTCGCTACTTGGTCAATCACAGAGCATACCATTGAGAGACCATCATCAGTTCGAATGTCAGACTTCCACACAGACACAGGATGCTCCTCATCAGTCAATTCTCCATGCTGATAGATAGCTTGTCGGACAACGGCAGCAACGCAAGGATGTGACCACGGCAAGATGTTTTCCTTCAGTGCCCAACTAAGCTTTCGAAGTTGCTGGCTTGGAAATGCACGCAATGATCCGAACACAGTAAACGAAGTCCTGTCAAACTCATCTGGATAGCTCTCGAGTAGCTTGGAATACACCAAATTTCCGCGTTGTTCGCCACCTGGGTAGTCAATCGCCCACTGCAAGTAGCTGAACTTGGAGGGCATTTCGTGTGCGAAGGAACCAATCATCATCGCCCGCGATATCTTGAAGGGATTCACTGGTTGTCCTGACCTATTATCCATCCAGAATATTTGCGTATTTTCAGCAGATGGGTCCAAATGTAGCGGTTCTTGAAATCGCCGTTGACGTGTAAGAAGTCGACAGAGTCGGGACCAATATTGCGAGGAACCTTCATGCTAACTCGATATGCAGTGACTGGAGCCGCCGACATATACTGAACCGAACTGTTGCTGTTGTAATGATCTCGCCACGTCGCTTTCAGGCCATGATCGCTATGAAATCTACACCATTTGCTGACAGCTTGTGTGGTGCCAATGCTCTCTGTGCCATGAGAGGTAACTTGCACAGCAGAGCAAAGTCGGCAGGAATGTCCAAAAAGAACAAAGTTTTAAGCGCATTTAGCCGATCTTTTGGGAGTGGGTTGATAAAGTTGGGTACTTTGAGGGTCGCCGCGAGTGTACTCTCTTTGCTCTGTCGTTGGCTGGTAAGTCTGCTGATTTCGCTGCTGTAGAATCGCGTACTGCCATTCTCCCAATACCGCTCCCAATGCTGTAGATCAGCATTCTGTGTCGCGATCCTCGCATCCTCTTCATTTAGTAGCATTTGATTGATTTCAATTGAGGCTCCAAGCGCCTTGATCTCCGATCGAAGTATAGCAGCTTGCTCTTTCTTGGCAACCACTTCTTGCCACTTTGCAGAAAGCCGCTGTTCTGCTCGGGCCAGCTCATCTGCATATCGAGCTTTAAAAACATCCGAGGATGCACTGAAAGTACGCGCAAACCGAGCTGTTGGAGCAGGATTGTTTAGGTCGAAGAGAGGATCATTGCCACTGTTATTCCACGATCGAATGTACGCGGCAACTTGGGTTAATGCCTCTATTGCAGATCTTTCCCTCACAACAGCGATATCCAGGTTTCGCCACGATAGCGAGATGCCGTAGTCGCTCAAAAGGTCGTACTTGGTGACAAAATACTGATGCACAAGACAGAACGCGATTCATTCCACCAAAAGCTCACGGCTGAGCTGCTCAACGTCCAACAGAGATTCAGAAAGCGCATTCGCTTGCCAATCACTTATACGTCGTTCATAGACTCGCAAAATTTCACGAAGCTGGTCGGAAGAAAAGTCAATCGCATTTCGATGGCTGCCTCTTTGAAGCGCTGACGCTTTACAAAACATGAAACTTTCCATGGTTCTTAGCACCACGAGCTCAATATTTTCCGTTCGAGGGAACTTGTCAGTCAGGGCGAGCTAGCCAAGCAAAGACGCTGCAGAACATGTGCTTCCGTCAACAAACTCGAAGAACCGCAACTGTTTACGAGCGTGCTCGTTCACATCATAGTCTTCGTTGACCGCATTCTCGTTCACGTTCGTATACTTCAGGTGCGATATTTGCGGATACGTTGAGCTGCCCAGAATTTCTTCGCATTCGCCGATTCTCGCCAAGTTGTAGGAGGCCGCAGAAGCAGTTGTCCTTTTTTCAACTTTGGCAAAAAGTCTTGAGCGCAGCGCACTCAACGTTGACTCAAGTATGTCGGCGTTGAAAACGCGTCGCACAAGCGCCACCAACTGCACAACTATGTCCTGTAGGATCATGAAGGCAACTTCCGCGGTCTGCCCAAATAGTGAAGTGTTTTCAGCTGCCACTTCAAGTTCTCTGATCTTGCCTACCAGCAGACTCGTCTTGAATAACAACACAACCTTTTCACACAGTACGCCACTCCCCGGAAGATGTTGCTTCATGACTCCTTATACAAGCGCCCAGCACGTATCACAAGCTTCACCACCAGTATGAAGGTCAACGTCTGTTGTCCCACCTCGCACGGTCATTGGTTCTCGATGCTTCTTCCCACTGACACAGTCTCGGGCAACACCAAGCACGGTTGCAATGAATTGAGGCGTCTTTTGGTGGCCAATTTCGTTGGAGCCCGCATTTCGTCGGCTACCGCTTCGTTGCTTGGCTTTTCAAGCTCTTTGTTCAACTGATCCATGAGCACGCTCTTTCGTGCAGGATGTATATTCCCGCAGTTCAAAATTGATAATTGCTGTGGGACAGCTGAATGAACGCACTCACCACCAGGCGGAAAATATAGCACATGCTTCCACTCGTCCAGAAAGACCAATTTGAGCAAGATGCTAGCGGCACTGACCATCTCCATTTGCAGTGCACATCCGTACACAGGAAACCACTTCTCGATCCAGATGTCACCACGCATATGAGACGCACTTTCATCAGACGAAAGGATGGCGACCGCGCGCTTCAGTCTGTCGTGTTCTTCTCTCGCAAATTCATGCAGTGCCACTACTCGATCGTCCACCAAGCGGTCATTCACAGAAAACGCAGATCCGTCGACTTGAACTGGTTCAATCGAGCCCACAAATTCACAAAAGTGCTGCACCAGACGCTCGCACGTCGCCTCGTCTTGGTTTGAACTCGAGCGCTGAAACTTGAATCGGAAAATCTCGTTGAGCAAATCCTTCGACATGGGAACTGACATCCTGGTGGAATCGAAATGTGGTTCGATGCGGCTGAGTGGCTATGAATCACAGCGACACAGAAATTAGGAAGAACAAATGGGATCAAAGGCTTCGGAACGGTTTGCCGCGTGCACTGCCTAGTTCACGTACGCTGCTGGTGTTGAGTGTGTGTACGCTGGGGTGTCTGGGCGCGGAGGCGTATCTTGGATACTGCTAACTAACGGGTGGCGACCACGAAGCGCTCGTTGTGGTCGCGAGCCTTCATCGCCGGCTTGAACTGTACGATGGTTTTGGATTCTGCCATTGCCACTGTTCATCCGGCATTTTGGCGCCGTTGGGCAGACAGAGTACTGTTGGAATACCGGTCATACGGCGGTATCTGAGAGAGGTCCAAAGGTCGCAGCCTCTGATACCACAGTTGGTGACGAGGAAGCGAATGGAACAGCGTGATCGTATGTATATGTAAGGAGCTCTCCTGCAGGATAGCTCAGTGTTCATTTGGAGTTCTGTATAACAAGTTGCGTGATCCAAGAAGAGCGATAGGGTGAGTGCGTTATCTAACAAGTACGCATGCGGGTGCGCACGTGGCTCCTGCCATTTTCTTTTCTTTGCACTCGCTCTCATGAAGAAGTCATGAGATGACATGCACGAGGTCGGTGCTAAGTTCGGCTACGAACGCGAACTTATCACATGTTTTGGATGCCACACATCTTGCAGCAACCGAGGGCATCGAATAATGCAATTCCCTCGCTTGGTCGGAAATGTTAAATGTGTGTGTTTCTGCAGTAATGAGGCCACGCAAGCCGAAGCGACAGTGCTGCGCATTATGTGACATCGTGTGATGTTAAGAAGTCTACGTAGTGATGAGTCCAGATGGGGGCTGCAAGTTGAGACTTGGTTTGTCACTAAGTTTAGTGTGTTCCATTTGCATTCCCTCTCACTGCAACATCCCCCGGAATACATGCACATCGGGCACGACGGTATCTAGAAACGAGGAAGCTGGCGAGCGCACGTTCAAGCAGATTCAATCGTGATCAAGTAGCGCAATTTGATCTGTTCGTCGTGGTACACGACGTATTCGCTGTACAGGTACACGGACGAGAGGTTGCCCTGCGTCATTTGACCGCTCGGAACCACAACGCCACCGTCCCTGTATCGTAAAGTCACGTGAGCCCAGTGTGGTAGACTCAGTTCTCCATGTGACTGCAAGACGTACATGGTCTCGAACGCGTCTTCTGAGGGTATCATGCGTCCTCTATGGTAAGCACTATCAAATCCGCGTCGTAGAAGGTCCTCGGCTTGAACATGTTGTCCAGGGGTGCCTTCGTAACTCTTGCCCAATGCGACTTCTGCGAGGAGTAGTACTCCTTTGGTATCTCTGCAGAACCCAGAGGCCTTGACCGCGGAATCAGCAAAGTAGGCCTACAAGAAGAAAAAAAACGTGACTCCGTGAGTGTCGATCCACAAGATCCACCGGTATTGAGCGTTATGCATTGTCTACCCCGTTGTTAAACGAAGAACCCCACGGATTAGTTTGAAGACCCTTCGAAAGAATTCCGGCCACATTGGACACTCTAGTGCCGTGCCACAGCAGCCTGTGGTTGTCCAAGGAACTGAAAATTTGGTGTGGCGTCTTCTCTGCGAGTCGCCCGATCTTGATCACCAACGCGATCTTGGTACTATTTGACCAAGTGATTGTCGACTCCATGTAGCGCTGAATTAGCTGATACTCTTTGTTCGGTACGTCCAGTGGCTCCATTTCCGTGCTCAGCATCCAATATTGAAGCTCCAATGGATGAATTCTGGTCAGACTACCTGCAGGGTTCTGCCCCACTTTCTCTTCTTGCAGTTGCTGGGGAGCATCAATGCCGCCGAGTGCCTGCAGCGACAATTTATACACTTTCACAAGTTCCGTGGAGCTGATCACTTGTGAGTGTGACTGAGAGCCGAAGCCACGCGGAAACAACGAGAAAAACTGGCTCCAGAGCGCCTTCAACTCTGTCTGGAGCGTCTGGCATCGAGATGTACAGCTTCGTGTGATATGAAAACGCTGTTGAAGCTTCTTCAACTCCGTAATGGCGCCTGACAACTGCTGCAATAGCTTGTAGGTTTGAGAAACCTCTGCTGAAGGGTGGACTGTGTGCCATAATTCACACCAGCACACAAGGTTGGTGGTTCGGACCCGGTATATTGAAAAGCCAAATAAATACTTACATGCGAAGGGTGCACGTGACCGCATTGTTAGCTGGTTGTCAGTCACTACGCTCGCATCCGAATCGTGTATGATCTGCGTATCCGCAAGATGAAGGCGCGCCACAAAAACATCATTGTAACCATTCCGCTGGGTTTCCCAAAGCTGTGAGCTGGTCAAACTCGACCTTGAGAATATCCTGCACCTGTTGCGGCAGCGTGCATGGCAGCGTGTTCTCGTCCTATGTTGCGTTGAGTGGCTCCGTGATCATTTACTATATATTGAGTTTCAGCATCCGTAACCACGTACCGGGTGGATCATCGCGCCAATATCGAGGTCAATCGCTTGTAGTGACGAAATTATCACGTTGGTGAGTGAAGAAAGAGTACCAACCTCACAAGATCCGCCCGTTAAACTTGAGGCTTGTGTGTCAAAGATCTCATGATCTTGAATTGCGCATTCGACAATTGTTCTTCTCAGATAAATCTGCCGGCTTCTTCTGCCCGCGAGGTCGAATTGGTGTAAGACTTCGATACGAGGCTGTGTGACAACGGTGAATTGCCAGCACATGTCGTGAGATTGAATTGTGCATGTTGATTGTAGTTGAGACTTCATTCTGTCGATACGCCATGTTGGATAGCAAAGAAAAAAGATACGTACGATTCAAGACGCCAAAAGAGGTACCACATGAGACGCACGGAGAGCATGTCCGCAGCGCATCTAAAGCGCTGCAGACATGCGGTTGGTTCTATGCTGGAGAAAACGCAACGCGGCCTGCTGGAAATGCGAAAACGGGCAAAGTGCCGCATGGGTGTGGGTCGCAAAGGCCACTTCTTGTCCTTCAAAGAGCGGTCTCACGAACAGAGACCCAGTGGTACGGTGCGCAAAGATCTCGAAAGTCACCATGGCGCCGTAGTTTGGGATCACTGGCGGCACTTGAAGCTCGAGCGCCATGATCAGCGCGACAATAGAGTTGTCATGGCCCGAGAACAGCGAAAACTTGAACGGGTTCTTTCCCTGCGCACCATCAGAGTTCTGTCAGAGCAAATCACACATATAACAGCTATATTGCAAATACATTGCGCACCTCTTCAATGCTGTTCAAGTGGTTGTAGATGCGATGCACTCCAGAACGGAAGCTGTTGAAGCAAAAGTCGCGCTTCCCATAGAGTGCATGCCAGAGCCACGCCTCAAAGCCTCGAATTTGGTCGAAGAGCTCCTGGTTGAGGCCTTCTGGGAACGGGAGGCCGTGCTCTTGGCGGCACGTCAGTACCTCGCGCACTGCTCGCCCCATGACATCATGCTTCTGTGAGTGCAATTGTAAAAGCTTGCATGCGATAGACATTGCACTTACAGCCAGTCCACGGAACGCGACGTCCCGTTTCAACGCCGGCGATCTTGCGAACACGCGCCGTCGCTTCTGCGAGACCCTTGGGCGCGCGTTTCTTGAGGTCGTCGGCCAGGATGATCGCCAGATCGCCGTACAATTCGTACGAGTGCGTCGGCGCGATGCGGCTGTGGGGATCTGCACGGATCACGATCGTGCGCTCGTCGTCGTCCTTTTCAAAGAGCTCTGGAAACATGCCCGAGAGCACGCTCTGCGCCGATCGGATCGTCCGCCGCACGTTCGTCGATTCCACGTACACGTGCTCCCTCGGATCGATTTCGTTGATGAACGACGCGTACTTTGCGCGCAGCGCTTCGCCTTTGCCCTGCATGCCGCGGACGCCCTTGGCGGTCAACTGGCCGCACGGCCAGCGTCCGCCGTGGTGCGGCGAGTCTGGCAGCAGCGCAGCGTCGTCCGCGTTCACGACGCGCGTCCCGTTGTTCAGCCGCGAGATGTCGTTGAGGTCCGCGAGTCGCGAGATCCAGAACTGCGTCTCCTTGGCGTCCATGTCCAGGCGCGAGCCGATCGTGCGCGTGATCGGAGAGCGGTCGCCGTGGCGGAACAGCACCGCCACGTGCACCAGCTCCAGCTCGTGCTCCTGCGGCACGTCGGCGTGCACCACCATTGGAAATGCAGACACCGAGCGCACTGCCGGCTTCCGACGCGCTTGAAGTGTTGCTATGTGCTGCCTTTCTTGGTAGCCAAAAAAAATGATACGCAAGCAAACTGGTTGTGGAGGTGCAACTTCCATGGCCATTGGATGAAATTAGTAAGCAAAATTGCAAGTTCATTTGCTGAAATATTGAAATAGTTGAGTGTAAAATATTGGTTAAAATTGAAATTGCATTTTTGCATCTACAACATTGATTCGCTATAACTCGCAGCTGAAATGACATAGGCATGCGCCATTCGTCAAAACTCTCCATCTAGAACGCCATTCGCTGAAATCAACATCCAAAACGCCTTACAATTGGATAAAACAGCACAAACTCGCATTCACCACATCCAATTGGCTGAAATGCGTCAATCCCCCTCCTCCTTTCCGCTCTGCGCCGATCTTCGGCCACGTTGCAATGCATTTCGAGCACTTTCAGGCGCGATCCCCCCACTGAAGCGCGGTTGCGACGTCTCTGAGGGAAGAGGAAGCCAAGCAGGAGATGACGCGCCAACGCAGCAGAGGCCTCGCGTGCATGGTGCTGCTGGCGCTCGTGTTCGCGCTCGCGCTCGCGCTCGCGGGCAGCGCCACTGTTGCGGCCGCCAAGAAGAAGACCGCGCTCAGCGGCAGCGACAAGGTCGCGGAGCTCAACGGCCGCGTGCGCGACGGCGCCGTGTCGCTCACGACGGAGCTCTACGAGAAATACGTGATGCGCCCGGACCGCCCGTACCACCTGTTCCTGCTGTTCACGGCCATGGCCGACAAGTACAGCTGCGACGTCTGCAAGTACGTGCCGCCATGTTCACATGAACGGTGCTTCTTTTTTTATATATATTTTATCTGACTGTTGTATGGCGGATGGTGATTTCGCAGGCAAATTGCGCCAGAATACCTCGTGTTGGGCGAGTCGTACACGTCGGCCAAGCAGGTGAAGGTCGACACCCGCGACGGTCTTGACGTGTTCTTTGGCATCGTCGACTTTGACGTGAACCAGCAAGTGTTTGGCATCGTGAGTCGGCGTCGCTTGCATGTAATGGACCCTTCAGGGACCGCTTTGACGCTGACGCTTGTGGACTGTGTATGTGTCTTTCTAGTACGGATTCACGTCGGCTCCTCACGTTGTGTACATCGGTCCGGACCGCACGGAAGACACCGGCAAGCGCTCGCCGAGCAAGGTGCAGCTGAGCGACTCGGACCTCTACAACGTGTATTCGGGCGGCAAGAAGGCGGAGAGTATCAACGCGTTCGTGAAGCAGAAGACTGGCTTCGATGTGCGTGTCTCTGACGTATCAATTGCTATTTGCGCTATTCACAAGACTGACGCATCGTGTCTCTTCTCCCTCCCCTCAGTTTGTGATCGAGCGCTCGAAGGCGTTCCTGTACGCGATCATCGCGGTCTCGCTTGTCGTCATCATCATCAGTGGCAAGATCATCCTCTCGAACCTGGATGTGCTCTTGGCCAAGCTGCGCCGAAAGCGTCTGTGGATGACCGTGTCCTTGGTACGCTACTGTCCCACTGCATCGACTCTTTTACATTGCAGCTAACAGCGTTTGCTTTGTGTGCGTAGCTGTTCTATGGCCTGTCGGTGTCCGGCATGGTCTACTGCATCATTCGCGAGCCGCCAGCGTTCACGACGGAGCGCAATGGCAAGATCAAGTTTTTCCACCCACAGGGCCGCTCGCAGTTCGTTGTGGAAGGTCTGATCATCGGCGGCTACGACGTCGCGGCCGCTGGGTTCATGATCCTGCTGTCGCAGTGGGCGATCTACGTGCAGCGTCCAACGTTGCGCTACGCTGCGATCGCGATCTGCGCGCTCGGGTTTGTGTTCATGTACCGTGAAATGATCGCGTGCTACACGTTTAAGAACCGCTGGTACACTGGCTGGATGGGCTTCTAAGCAAGCGAACGATCCACTCAGCGAGGAAAGAAACAGTATGTGTGAGCACGCACTGGTGTTCCCAGTGCAGCCGCACGAGCGGCATGAATCAAAACAGCGCCGCTCCCGCTGGATAAAGAGCAAGAGAGAGAGAAAGAAGAGAAAACAAGAAGGAGGGTGAAGTTTGTGCGGCGCTATCGCCAGTCAGTCAGGGATGAATGATAATGAATGAAGAGAAGACCCATTTCCTCCATGTCGCCGCTCTTGGGCGTATTTGACGCGCACTCACGAATCATTGTGGCCTGCAGTCGCAGCGCCTGCCTCCGTGCGAGATGCTTGCGAGGAAGCGCCGCGATGTCGCACGCTTCCTTCAACGTGGGCGGCTGCTTTGGGCGTAATCACATGCGGATGGCTCTCTGCGCTCATGGCGCCCGCATGGGTGCGCTCACACACATCAGTATCAGGATACTAATCACTTTCTGTTATTCGCGCGCCATTAGAACAGTCAGCATGGCGACTGGCTTTTCCAAGGAGGATCCGGATTTCAACGCACGAGATAGTGAAGGGGGGAGAGCTCGCAATACCGTCGTAGGCATTATCTTGCCCCTCTGTATTGCTACTTTACCCTCTATATATATCTTATTGACCATTCGTTCATATTTAGATCAAAGGTAAAAAAAACATCTTTATGTAAGGCAGATCTTAGTACTACTATCTGGAGAGGTCTGCTTTTGGTCGACTCTGCGACACGGTATCGAGTCGGGGACGACCGCAGCGCTTTCCAGAGGCATTCGCGCATTGTCGCCCGCAAGAGCTCCGCTTAGGTCTCGCGCGCGCGCGTGTGTCTGAACTGCCGCCGCCGCCGGAGCCTCTGTTGAGCTCTTCGCTGTCACCATGGAGGGCTGGCTCACGAAGCGCCGCGACCACATGAACCTCATCTGGCGTACGTCCCGCAGCCAAACGAAAGGGGAAAACAAACTTGCGTGGAAATGTACACTAACCGTCGTGCTCTCTCTGTCTCTGTGTGTATGTGCAGTGGAGCGGTACTTTGTGCTGGATGGGAACCAGCTGCGGTACTACCGGAAGCGCGGCGATCCGGCACCGCGTGGCACGTACGTGCTCACGGACGGCTGCCTCGTGAGCAGCGTGTTCAACTCGGAGGAGAAGCACAAGCACCACGGGCCCGTGTGGATGTTCCGCATCACGTTCGCGGTCGAGGTGGGCGAAAAGTCCTACAAGAAGGATCGGTTCCTCGACCTCGGCGCCAAGACCGAGGAGAACGCGCGCGAGTGGAAGAAGGCGATCGAGAATGCCGTGCGCTCGCTGCGCGAGCTCGTGCTGCACCAGCGCAAGCTCAAGACCGACGCGGCCATCTACCCGACGTTCAGCTCGGCGGTGCCGCGGCTGCTCAAGGCCGACGAGGACACGGTCTCGCTCTTCAACCTGGACGCCGACAACGTCAAGGCCGAGCAGGGCTGGTGGCTCGCGCGCGTCGAGGAAGGACTGCGCATCATGCAGGAGTGTCCACTAGGCCCGAACGTCGCGGCGTCGCTGTATGCGCAGCATGCGAACACAGCGAATGGGCTCATCTTTTCGTCAATCATCAGCGCCATGCTCACGTTCAGCATCATGTACTCGTTCGTGACCAACATGCTGTTCTGCTTCACGACGGCGGCGGCCGCGGTCGCCGTGTGCTGCGTCGCGATCTCGCCGACGCATGTGATCGAGATCCCGAGCTTTCGCGTCTCTCAGATCGTCAACGGCTCGCCGACCGAGGTCTTCCGCTTGCTCATGAACCCGAAGCGGTACCAGCGCTGGGACCCGTCGATCGCGTCCATGCGCGTGATCCAGGAGATGGACGACCACGCCGACATCGTGTACATCACGCAGCGTCCGACGTACTTGTGGCCGCTGTGGCAAAAGCCGCGCGACCTCGTGCTCATGCGCTACTGGCGCCGCGAAGAAGACGGCTCGTACTTCGTCATGTACCAGAGCATCGAGCACCCAGAGTGCCGCGTGCGCCATAACTACGTGCGCGCAACAGTGTTGGGCGGTGGCTTTGTGATTGCGCCGCAGAAGGTGCCGAGTGGCACCATCCGCTCGCATGTCACGTACGTGCTGCGCTATGACCCGGGCGGCTGGTCGCGCATCTACCACCAGCTCGGCATGGACGTCGACCTCGTGGTGCCGATGCTGCGCAGCGTCGTGGGCATCCGCGACGAAATGAGCGGCGTGGACTTCATCACGCCGAACGTCACGGTGGACTCGGCTTCGAGCGAGACTGCGATCTCGGATGAGCAGGGCGCTGGCGGGAAGGACGGTTCTGGCGCCGCCGACGGCACGATTCGCACGAGTGTCGACGCCTCAGGACTCGTCACGGGCGTCACGCGCTTCAAGACCGGACTGCCCGACAAGATGTGGGCCGAGCCTGACGCTTCGCTCTTCCAGGTTCGTGGCACCAATTACCTGACCGACAAGAAGAAAGTGCCGTCGGCGACGTCGAAGTTCCACCTCGTGGGCGTCGACCTGCTGTCATTCGAGAGCGCGAGCGATCGGTACAACATCTCGGCGCGCAGTGACAGCGTCGGCCACACGTCGAGCAAGTTCAGCTTCGTGATCAACATGATCATCCCGGGGCCCGAGAACATCTGCATGGTGTTCTACTTCCACCCGGCCAAGGACAGCATCTTCGAAGATGGCTCGCCGTTCTCGGAGCTGCTCAACGACTTCATTGACGGCGACGACGCGTTCCGGAATTCGCGGTTCAAGCTCATTCCGACGGTCGTCGAAGGCAGCTTCATCATCAAGCAGTCAGTCGGCTCCAAGCCGACGCTGCTCGGCAACAAGCTCAAGTGTCCGTACCACAAGGGCGACAACTACTTCGAAGTGGACATCGACATCTCGTCCAACTCGGTCGCCAACACCGTCGTGGGTATGGTGCAGGGTGTGACCAAGTCGCTGGTCGTGGACATGGCCTTCCTGCTCGAGTCGCAGTCTGAGGAAGAGCTCCCGGAGAACCTTCTTGGCGCCGTGCGGCTCCAGAACGTGTCTCTCGACAAGCCCACGCGCGTGCCGCGAGCCCAGTAAGCAGCCACGTTTTGTGTGTGCGAGAGAGAGAAACGGCACACGACAAAGTTGGCATTTCCTCATGTGGTAGGGAAACCAATGCCCAGGAAGACGGAAGCGTTCGTCGCGTCTTTTTTCCATATATAGAGCGGTGTGGCTCTGTTTTTGAGTTCAAATCGACCCCATTAATCAAAGCCAAGGCAGAAAAAAAGTGATACGAATGAACGATTTGTGTTTCCTACAATACTCTGACCACGCAACAGACTAATACCTAAACTAACTTACTATTTCCTAACCTTCTACTCTTTGAGCTGCGCTCACTACACCGTCCTGCTGAGCAGCTCCGTGCCTTCCATCGCATCGACAACTTCGTGATGCGCGTCCAAATCCGCGGCATCGCCTTCGTCGTCTTCCAATGCTGGCGTCACTCTGACAAAGTTGGCATGATCCCAGACCGTGTCGCCAAGCGCCACTTGACTCCACAACCTGTTCACGAGACTCGCGTTGTAGAGGTCCGCGTTGGTGAGAAAATGCAGGATCTTCGCACTCACGGCGCTTTTCACTGGCGGCAGGTCGTCGCCAAAGAGCGGATACACGAAAACCGGGGGCGCTTTATTCAGCGAGGACGTGCCCAGCACCGACGCGGCGTGGCTTCCACGAAGCTGCCGGTACTTTTGCTGCTCGATGGTCGTCATTCCTCGAGCCTTCACGAGGCTTCCACTGGGCGTTAACGCTGCAGATGGTGACGTCTCGGACAAGGGAGACACTGACAATTTCTGGCGCTTGGTACTACTCACTGTCGGTGTCATGAATGCCGAATTTGAGTGCGGATTCAAGCCTGTCGCAGGTTTCAGCCGAGTGCTCAAAGCAGTTGGCGTCGGCGAAAACGCAGCTTTGCGTGGCGTCACTGACGAAACGTGATACACGGTCGTGTTGGCTCGAAGCTGCGATCGGAACCGCTCCGTGCGCTCGCGTTCCCGACGAGGAGAGACTTCAAATGGAGACGAAAAGTTCTTGGTCCACGTCTCTCGATCGATGCGGAAACGATGGCGCGCGTTGAGAAGCACAGGAGACACAAACGTATCGTCGACATCATTTAAGAGACGAGACGGCGTCGTGTTCGCAGATAGCGTACCTCCGGTGGCATGAGTTACACAAGGCGCTTGATTTTTACAATCCTGGTAGGCAAAAGAAATGAATGAGTGAGTATTCTGCGAGCACTCGGTATCCAGTCGCAACAGCAATTGCAACTTCAGTACTTACGATGCAGCGGCAATTGTCACCGCATGGTACGCCCGCTTGGAAGCACTCGCAGTACTTCTTCTGGCAAGCAGACTTTTTACAGTGGCACCCATGTTTGTGCATCTTTTTTAGATCAGCACCACTTCCGCGATGGTCGAGACCAAGTTTCGAAATACCCAGAGGAGTTGCAAACACATTCGCTCCGAGGCCAGAGACTGCTGCTGCATTCAAATCGGCGCCTATGCCACCAACTCCACGCATTCCGTTAGGGGTGGTCAGAATAGTCGTGGATTCGATCTTCGGCTTGAACGCATTAGGGTTTTTCTCAAGTCGCGTGGTAATCGCCTGTTGTCGAATCGCCTCGGTCGCAGGTGTATTGGCGCAGCCTTGGCAATTGCAGTTCTCATCGCAGTAGCCACCACTCGCAAAGCACTCACAATACCTGCATAAGACATACACATGTATGAGTTACAATCAGTGCCCAAAAAGCAATCCTGAACCAAGGCACGATCACCCTTGGAAGTATAAACGTACAGCTTGAGGCACTTGGACTTTTTACAGTTGCACGGCGCTTTCTTTTTCAGCATCACTGGCATCGCAGTAGCTCCCAGGTCACCGCTTGGATCCAGAGGAACCGGAGTCATCAGTACAGCTTCGTTCAAAGGCGAGACGCCTGCTCCAAGCGAGTACGTGATGCCTCTGAATGCTGTCGATCCGGGCGTTTTCACAGGAGTCTCGCTGAGCAGCTGCTTAATGGCTGGCGGTGTAGCTGACGTCGTCAATGAAGGTACTGCAACACCCTGTCGAGGTAGAAACTTGCGTGCTTTCAATCCGGGCATTGAGGAGCTCCCAGGTCCCAAGGACAGTCCCGATGGTGGCACGGACGTTGACTTTTTCCAACTAGACGAAGGAGTCATCGCCGATGCCGAAGAAATTGGCGTCGCGCTGTTGGCCAGCAAAGACCGAGATGCAGGTGTCGATGTCGATTGCTTCGGCGTCGAAACTGGTTGAGTTGAGAGAACAGAATACGCTGCAGCCGGTTGCTCGGCTCTCTGTGGTGAGTCCATAACGGAGGCCAGTCTTGAAGAAGCAGCCTGCCGAGGAGCCCGTCCATTCCACGGATGAAGCGGAGACCGTGAAGGCGATGCCTTCAGTGGCGTCTGAAGCAGCTTTCGCTGAACCGAAGGCGCAGAATTGAGGTGATTCCGCTTTTCTTCCAGCTTCCGTTTCCGCGAGTAAGCTTTCTTTCTCCTGATACATCAAATAAGAATACGTGAGAAACTGAGCAGGCTAGCAGCTCAGACAGTTCAGATAACATCAGCTAGAGTGACTCACAAACTGTTATTAATTGCCTCGATTTCACGTTTCGAGTGCGACAAATCCGACGACTCGAACGGAACGTGGAGCTTCATCTTCATGATGCTGTGGCTCCCAATCTTGGACCGCTCAGTCTTTCCAGGTGTTGCGCTTGTCGATGCTTGGATGTTTGGAAAGGACTCAGACAGAAGGGAAGGCCCAGACGATTGCGATGATCCCGAAGAGTAGGCTGTGGTGGTGGCTCGTCGATACATTGGTGTTTTTGGTGTCGCTGTGGTCGGCGTGCGTGCTGATGCGCGGGACGCTTCAGCAGATTCGTCATCGTCAAGCTTTGGCATCGGAAATGGAGGTACCCTGTGCGAGTAAAACAACAATTGTGTCAGTAAAAAAAATCAAGGCTTGCGTAGGCTGATGAAATTGACTTACAGCCGCGGCATCTCAAGTGATCCCAATGATACCAGCGGCGAGAATCGGACCGACAGGAAGCTTGACTCCAGGTCTTCAGCAGTAACCAGAGGCGACAGAGAATTGGCAAACGAAAAGAACGAACCCTGCTCGCCAATGCCTCCCCCCAGCCCACTCGGCGCGCTGTACAAGTCGTCTGCGTCCAGGGAGCTCTCCGCTTCATCACTCCCACTGCTTGTGCTTTTCGCGTCTTCGTCGCGCTCGTCATGTGCGCGGTCAAAATCTGCTTTCAGTCGTCGCGACAAAAACTGCACGCGAGACGACGGCGAAGGTGTGTGCGCAAACAGCGTCGTGCGTGGCCATGGCGACGAAAGCAGCGTCTCAGAGCACGATAGATTGATGAGGTCCAGCATCTGTGGGTGTTCTTCTTTCAGCAGAAACCCAGACGTTTTCCGCGCTGGAGTTCTTGGGTGAGAATCTTCTTCGTCAACAACTTCCTCCTTGATGTGCACGTGCTCCGTCTGCACTGCTAGTTCGCTGATGCTGCCAAGTGGGGACTCGCTTTCGTTCTCTTCCTGCTTTGTTTCTTCGAGCTCAATCTGTGGAGACCGCAGTACCCTTGCGGACTTTCTCGTCTGCTTCTTCTTTGCTGCAGTAGAGTTGAATGGTGATCGGAAAAAGCGAGACGGGGACGCCATGGCGCTCGCACTGCACCGCGTTGGAGGCGACGATGCCATCGTCAGCTTGGATAGTCCAGGCGATGGTGTGAATAAACTAAATGGCGTTGGATCTGGCGCATCGGAGACACACACAACTCGTATTTGTAAGCATGCGCATAGCCAAGAAACACACAGCATCCATCACACATGCTCACCAGCTTGGTTGAAACTCAGGAAGTCAAAGACGCTGCCGTGTGGGGATGCTTCGCCTGAGATCACACTGAACGCGTCGTCTCCCTCCAGCGCCACTGACGATGACACGCTGTTCCGTGTGCTAGTCGACACTACATCAGCGCTGTGCTTCTCCTCGTCTTCATCACCTTCATCATCCTCTGCGCATTGCTCGGTCTTCTCTTCGCTTTCAGGCTCCGAGCTGTTCCCATTCGCTGCTGCTGTTGCTGGCGCCGTAACCTCTGGAGCCGCGGCATCACGAGAGCCAACGCGTCGCCGCGTGCGTCTGCTCCGCGGCGGCGTCGGGCGCGCCGGTGCGCCATGGCGGCTTGACTGCGCTGCTGCCAATGCGCGCTTGGGGGCTCTCATTCGGGGCGTCTCGCTCATTATCGCTGCTCGCGCGTCTGTCGCGATCGCTCAAGCGCCGCTCTACTGCTGCAGACAGACAGTCGCGTACAGGGCTCCGAGGTCCGCCGTCGCAATGCTCGTGCGCTTGATGGCGGGAATGGCGAAATGCATAGACGCCCTTTTTTAAACCCCCCGCCAAAAAACACCCGCGAAAAACTGGCGCGAAACCAATGCAGCCAATCATAACGCTTGATTCGGAACCTTTCCACCAATCAGCGGCTAGATGTGCCAACTGGCCGCGTCCGCGCCTTTTTTCTGGAGCCCAGGTGGTGAGGGCATGGGGAGCTGCTGGTGGGGGCCAGGATGGGGGGAAGCAGCGTATGCTCTTCTTCTCTGACGGCGTTGGTGACGGCCACGCGCTGCTGCCGCTGCTGGGGCCTTCTTGCTCTGGACAACTGGAGGCGGTTGC
Organism: Globisporangium solare; assembly: GCA_023335675.1. Taxonomy (NCBI): domain Eukaryota; phylum Oomycota; class Peronosporomycetes; order Pythiales; family Pythiaceae; genus Globisporangium; species Globisporangium solare. Next base: position 5,153 of record JAADVP010000012.1, on the reverse strand, counting down.
ACTTGTTTGTTCTCGTATGCATCGCCTTTCTGTAGCACTGCCAGCGGGTAAATAGAGAGGAGAGGGACTCTCACTGGCACTCAGTGAATACGAAGCGTACCCATCGTTTGCTGCTGCTTGCCGCACATGCTTTCAATGGGCTTGTGCTGCTAATTGTTGGTACACCTTGACACGCTTGGAAGCGTGAGACCACATGCTGCGTCTTCACAATATAGAGCGAGCTTCAATCCCAACCCACAGCCTGAAATGTGTTGTGAATCAAGGACTTCTACTTGTATGTGGTGTCAGGCTGCCGTAAACATTGTTCATGGGATGATGCCTCACGTCGACTGCAGCGCGCGCTTCTGTTGTCGGCGCCTTCTCCCCCACATACTCACGCAGACGCACGACCGCAACGCATCATGCATCTTGCGAAGTTACTTTTCATTGAATGCTAGAATTAATTCACTGTGGTAGTGCGCTCACCTGCACCACACGCACGCTTGTCAGTCCAATGGAAAAGCTTAAAAATCCAACTGCATACAAGCGCACGCGTACCTCATCTTGGTTCGTGCGGCCATGACCCGTTTCGAGCGCTTGGGAGTTGAGAAGTTGACGCATCGAGCCCGCTTTGCTTGGGTCTACGACAAAGGCGAAACACGAATTAGTTAGGCGTGGACTACGTTGAAACCCATTTGTTTTTCCTTTTATTCCTCTCATGCTCAGTACAGAAACACCCACACGCAAACCAGTCACAAGACATTCTCAAAGCATGAATACTCGACGAGGAAGAGAAGAAGAAAAGCAGTACATAATGTGTATGAAAATGCAAATCCAGGCCCACCACCACTCACGCAGTCACTATTGGAAAAGAACAAGAAGCATGTACATATCAACGTGCAATCATCCCTTGTGCTTGGTTACCTGCTTGTACGGATGTATCTTAAATCAGGGCTGGTTTCTGTCGTTGCTACTTGGAGCATTGCATTTCGAGTAATTGCACGAATGTGCTGGCGTTAGCTGTTGACCTATACATTGCAAACGTACGCTCAGTCACGTTAGCAAGGGATAGCAAGAGAGTAAGCAACGTGGCTCTATCCATACCTTGACTACGCTGCCGTCACTTTGCGCTTGCTTCTTCCTTGATTTTCGGCTTTACATCTGCGCGGCTGCTACTGGACGCCTTTCTGTCGCTTCGGCTGTCACTCCAGTCGCGCGACGAGGTAGAGATCTTTTGGTCACCTCGTGAATGATAGCTGGACGTACGATCTCGACTGTGACTGCGACTTGGAGTCCGACTGCGACTCTCGCTGCGGTCTCCGCTCTCTTTCCTTCTGCGCTTCCTTGACGATGAGTTGGAAGTGCGTGGGCTAGAGCTGTAGCTGCGATGCGGGCGGTCGTAATCTCGGCTCTTGTCGTCGTAGTTTTTGTCATAATCGCGGTCCCGATTTCGATGCTGACTCTCATTGCGTCGAGGCGAGCGCTCTCGACGACGGTCACGAGAATCCTCACGGTCTCGTCCTCTCTGCGAATCATTGTTGTATCGCGAGGTTGTTGATCGCTCGTCTCGACCACTTCTACTACTTCGTGATCCATTTCGGTCGTGATTGCGGTCATCGTACTTATTGCTTCGGCTCTCTTCTTTAATTTTGCCTCTTCCGTCGTTGTCTCTCCAACTGTTCCGCTGGGGCGGTGGTCCTCCACGCGAGTACGACGACGCGCTGGCATCTGAACTCCCTCGACCATGTAGTCTTCCGCCGCCAATCTTCGTCACGATAATGTCTTTCGACTCGTTCACTCCTTTCTTTGTAAACTCAGACTCCACTTGGATCAAAGACGAGTCGATGCGAAGGCCGCCTTGCTGGCATTGAAAGACTTCTTTTGCGCTCCACGGGCCTGCCCCACCTGCCGACCCCGCCGTGCTCAGCAAAGTCTCAAAATTGATCCGCTGACCTTTTTTCCATTCCATCAGCGCGCGATACTCTTTCAGGACCTCCTCTGTGAGTTACAAGCAACAAGAGAAAGAATTCGTTAGCTACGCGGTTCTTTCTTGTTTGTTGCGTAAAGTGGACAATACAGCAAGCTTCAGAAACTTACTCGCTGTTCGCTCAGTGAGAACGTTTCCTTTTGAGTCCTCGATGCACCACTTGAAGCTGAATATTCGATCGTTGTTCCGACAAGCAATGTAGGCTGCAGCTTCTGCCAGGAAATGCGGAGAGATGGTCAAACACACAGGAAGCCAAAATCTGCCCGCACACAAATAAACAAAATAGTTGGTCAGTTCTACCACTGTCTAATCGCATATTGCACTTCAAATGAAGCAATCAACTTACAGATCTTCCAGGACGGTGTGCGAATCGTTCATCACATCGCGGCGAACTATGTTAACAGCAAAAAAGATTTGATTAGAAATGTGCAAGCATTCGGCATCACAAGATACAAGGCGCACTCACACTTTTCTGGCATCTGGTCCAACGTTCGACGCAAATAGTAAAACGGTATTTCCGTGGTCAAGTCGAAATTGATCCCCTGGAGTACTTCGATCTCGTAATACAGCAATTGCATCCGCTCCAAGTCCAGGAGTTCTTCATCACCAACCATGAGGGGCTGCTCCAGGATCTCATGCATCGTGCGCACCATTCGAAGCAGCTTCATGCGCTTACTCGCTGCTTTGGCGGATAAAAAAATGCACGCTGCGGCGAATTTGAATCTTTCCTTGGCGTAAATGCCTCGCTCAAAGACACGATGGAAGAACATCGACGCCGTGAGCGACACATCGCGGCTGAGCATCAGACACTGCGAAAGCACATCAATGAACGCCACCGCCGTGTATCGCCAATGCTGCTTGAGCTCAAACTTTGTCACAAAGTCGCTTCTCTCAAACAGGTACGGGTACGTCGAGCGATTGATCTGGATTTGGTGGGACGATGGTGGCGGTGGGAACTGTTGCAGTTGATCGGGAACTTCAGCGAGCCGTTCAGCTTCACTCCGCGGAAGTCGCATGGGGCCACGACGCGGCTTCGTTTCTCCCATGATGAGGCTCTTCCAGCCTTTAATCTTTTGTGAATACAGCTTGAGCTCTTCCCACCGCGCCAGTGTCTTCACGAAACAGCAACAAGTGGTTAGTCTAAGGGTGCAGACACATACACTCCCACGCTCAACGCAAGACACGTACTTTGAAGATTCTCTTGCGGCCGTCTTCAAAGTTCCGCATGTCACGCGCGCACGCATGGAGAATGTCGTCCACGGTCTGGAACCACTGGCGCTGAATGTTGAGCAGCTCGTCGCCTTGGAAGCTCTTGAGAAACTCGTGCAGCACGTAAAACAGCATCAGCTTGGCTTGGAATTGCCGCGCAGACTCACAGAACGCTCGCTACAGACACAGCACCATAGCAAAAAAGAAAACACACACACACAGTTCGATCAGCACAACGGTCATCGTAACCTGGTAAAGGCAGCAACAACAACAACGGAAGGAAACGCAACGCAACGAAAGAAACATCGATCCATTCCCTTATAGTACAGTCCGCTTGCTTTAGAACGCCACGCATAGGCAGTATGCAGAATCAAATGAATGAAAGGCTTAGTGGCGGTGGTCTTTTAAATTAAGCAAAGACGCAGGCAACAAATCACCAGAACACCGCAGCAGCACGCCAACCAGATCACACTCAAAGATACATACAAAATAGCAAAAACATCCATACACACAGCCCCATGATCTACCCGCTGTTGCTGGCGCCATCCATACAATACAGTGTCATAGTCACCTGCTTGATCTTGAGCTGAAAGCGGATCGAATGCTGCGGGAACGCCTTTATGTACTCGGCCGTTTTCTTCACGAGATCGCGGCACGTCACGCGCGTGAGCATGTCGTCCAGAATGCGTCCGAACTCGGCGATCTCGCGCTCCCACTGCGTGTCCGAGAGCATCGTCGCGGTGTTGCGGCTGTTGTCATCAACTGCTACCACATCCTCGTTCTCGGCGTCGACAGCGTCGCCGGGGGTCGGGATGTTCGCGAGCGCCATCGCGAACGCTGTGCTCCCGGGCGCCAGCAGATTACTACTCTCCATCCCCGCTCCGCGCGGACTCGCGCTGCTGCTGCTTCCCCCGCCACTACTCGCGCCACGATGGCTGCTTCCCGGGTAGCTCCTCGCGTGCTGCTGCTTACTAGTGGCGCTCTTGCGCACCATGGGCGACGGCGTCATGGAGCTGCTGTGCGGCGCCGGCAGCAGCGGCAGCGCGCGCGCGTCGTCCAAGTTGCTCGCGCGGCTTTTGCTGCGCTGGCGGCGCTCGTCGGCCGCGTCGATGCCCCGCGCGTGTTCGCCCATGCTGCTGCTGGTTGTATGGGGGAAGAGGAGGGCCCGGATGGAAGGGGGAGGGACGCCGATAGCGGGTAGTACCGTCAGCAACGTTGACTTGCACACGCGTACTGCACGAGACTGAATTGTTATGGGACATCGGAGTGATTGTGGGGTGTTTGGAGTGGGTTTGTACCATGGAGGTGTGTTTTCTTCCAGGGAGTTTGTCCCAGTGATGGGAAAATGTTGCGTGAATGTGGTAGGAGAGGGGAACCAAAAGGTGTCCATCTGTGATGGACGGAAACAGACTTGGCATGAGGACACTCAGTTGTGCCCCACGAGTAAAGCTAAAGCTATAATGCGCCTGGCATCCGCAACTTGAACAACGTTCAGCGAACGATGGCTCGCATTCTTAAATACATGCAGTGAGTGCAAGTCTTGTCGTCACCGTTCTTCTGACCTGGTAAGCTTGATGTTAATTAAGCACCCCGTGCTCGATCAAGTTTGTGGCACTTTACAGCTTCATACTATGCATCCTAAAAATGAAACGTAAAGTCCCAATGTTTTCTTTAGTCTCAGCAACTCAAGAAAACGTCCTGTCGAATACAGGAGGGAAACTCAAGCCACACAGTGACGATATAATGATATTTAAACACTGGAAAAATGACTAACTTCAACCAGGAACATGACGGCATGCACTAGAAACCAAAGCCGAATCCGCTACCATACTGCGGGTATTCAAAGTCCACCGTGACCATGTACCGAAGCTTGACCTGCTCCGTTCGGTACACGATGAACTCGTTGTAGAGCCGATCTGCCGAGTTGTGCTTTGGTGCGATCTTCCCAATCGGAACCACGACGCCATCCGACCTACAC
>JAADVP010001199.1:0-10033 GCA_023335675.1 Globisporangium solare | reverse complement strand
TTGAGCTCGCTGCGGAAGTCACTCGCGAACGGCACGGCCCACCATGGGCCCTGCTTGCCCTGGAAGTGCGCGCGCTGGTCTTCGTCCGTGCGGTCCGAGCCCACGAACACGAGCTCGAGCTGCGGCGTCTCGCCGGCGTTCACACGCGCATAGAACTCGTTCAGCGACGGCTGCAGGTTGCGGCAGTCCGGGCACCAGTCGGCCTACATGTCCGCGCACAGCGATTGCCCTCCATTTTAGCTTACGTGCACACACACGCGCGCGCGCATCCAGGCAGTAAGTAGCTCACGCACCGCGAAGTAGAGCGCGACGTTCTTGTCGCGCACGGCGACGTCACCCTGGGTCGTCTCGCCCTTGGCGTTCACCAGCTCCACGCCCTTGAGAAACGAGCCACCGCTCATTGTGCAGCCACACAGTGTGTGAATTGTAGAATGCGCTGCTTGTGGCAAAGCGCATCGCAACAACAAACAGAAAAGCTCGAAGGTGATGACACGTTCGTTCACGCGATTGGATGCATGCAGCAGCCAATCATGGCGCCTTTCCGGCCCACGGCGATGGCGCTGCCGTACACGCATCAACGCAGGCTCGGGTGGAAGAATATGCATTCTGCTCTCATAGAACATCTTCGAATATGGAGTGCTTGCTGCTAATATGGATACGCATGCATGCACCTACAGCAATTGCTCCAGCTCCTTGAGGCCATCTCCGGCGAGTTCGCTGTCGTCAAAGAGCTTGATCACGTCGCCGTTCGGCTGCACCACCACGAGCCCTGGGATGCCGGCCTTGCGGGCCGTGAGCCCGACTTCCGCCAGCTCCTTCCCGGCCGCCACAGCGTACTACATACAGTACAGCGCCAAGCAATACGACATTCCAAGGATGAATTCGAGCAAGCTGCATATGGGAATGCATACATGGCCGTACCTTGCGCTTGAGCTCGTTGCGAAGCGGGCTCTCGAACGGGATCGACCACCACGGACCCTGCTTGTCCTTTAGGTGCGCCGCTTGCGCTTCTTGCGAGCCGTCTGAGCTCACAAACACGAGCTCCAGGTGCTTCGACCCGGCATTCACGCGCTCGTAAAACTTGTTGAGCGCCGGCTGGAAACCGCGGCAGTCTGGGCACCAGTCCGCCTACGTTTTCCCACCAAAGCGGTCAGCGCGCCACACCAAACGGAGGAAATCGTCCCGCACAGACCGAATTGCCCAATGAACGTACCGCAAAGTAGAACGCGAGCGCGCCACTCTTGGCGATGTCGTCTCCGTGGATGGTCTCGCCCTTGGCGTTGACCAGTTGCGCGCCCTTCAGCACCGACTCGCTCATCGTCGCTCGGCTGCTGCTAGTCGTCGTACGGACGGTGAACAGGCGTCTTATTGGCGTCTCGATCGTCGATTGCGCGCGAATGCCGCGTGCGACCACTAGCCGCATGTGTTTTTCGTCCTTCTTTCTGTGGTGATCCAGCATGGGTCGCCACGGGTCGTCATCACGACACGTGTCGACGCATCGGCCCACTTCAACGTCTCCAGGCGTTTGCCAATTTCAGTAGCATGGCTCGCATCGTAGACACACCCACACGCAAGGGCGGGCGGGCAGGCGGCGCGCAGCCACCCACTCGACTCGCATGGGGAAGCGCTCGAGCAGCGTCTCATGCGCGCCGCCAGCAAGTGGTGCTCCGCAGCAGCATCCCGTGCGACGATTCGGCAGATGCGTGCTGATGATCCGTTTTGTTTTTCTTTTCTTTTCTTAGCTTCAAAAATAGCGTTATGGATGTACACGCTCTACTATTGGCTTAAAATCAGTTTTAGCGTCTTTGATTGGCTCGATTGATCTCTAGTCCCCTACCCCGCAAGTGATCTGAGTTGGTTACTTTCGTTGAGGCGCTGGGCTCCAGCGCTCCCAAAGGCGAAGCGGCATTCCGGCAGGAGCAACCGACCGCAACGCCAGTTCGTCACGCGCGCCGCCGTGTGTTGACGTCTGCTTGCGCGCATACAAACAGGCACGCGCGCGTGCGTCTGCGCTTTGTAGAGAAGAAGCCAAGCGCGCAGTCGCGGCAGCGCTCGCTCCATCGCAGCGTGCGGAAGAGAGCACCTAGTGGAAGCCACAGCGCACGTTTCCGCCACCACCCGCGTCTTTTCGAACGGGAGCCAGCGCGCATTGGAAAAAGAACAGTTTTCTGTTTTGTGCTCTATCGCACGCACACACTCATATAGTCGCACGGAAACGAAAGCGAGCGGAACGGCGCACGAGCGGAAGCGGTAGGAAGAGCGCAATGCGAGCGGAAGAGCGCCGTTGTTAATGCGGCTCTGCGCGTTTGCTTGTTGCTGTTGTTGTTGTGTGTGGCAGCTTTGGATTGGATCAAAAGATGATGAATGAGCGTCGCCGCAAGTTGCAGGCGGTCAAGGTGGACCATTACGACGGCCAATCGATTTACAGCGGCAGCGAACTCATTTACGAGCTCGGCGGGTACCTCGGAGGCGGCGCGGCTGGCGTGTACGTGGACAGTGTTGCTCTCTCTCTCTCTCTCCATTTGCGCCATCTATTGTGCGCATTAACGATACGATGGCGTTGTTTGTGTGTGCTGAATGATCGCAATAGCGTGTACGAGGCATTTTGCATGCGCACAAAGCAAGTGAGTGATCATGCAGCGGGGTCGTTGGAAAACTCCATAACTGGCCTGGCGATAGGATTAAAAACGAGAAACCGGTTGCGTTGTTTTGCTGTCCGTTGTAGCACGTCGCGATCAAGATCCTGAACCCCGTTGGGTACAAGCTGCTGCCGGGTACGCTCCTGTCGCGGTGTATTGTGGCGATCAAGGGCAAGCCGCTTGACGCCGTGGACGATCCCCCGGACGAGGTGATGGCACAGCCGCCGTATCGGAGCCGTAACAGCGTGCCGCACCGTCCAATGCGGATCGAGTGAGTCACGGATGCAATTGCTGCAAAGAAGAACTCAGCTAGCTGACCTTGCTCTTGTTCTCTTGTGCGTCGCTAGGAATGTATGGTGGTTGATCCACCCGACGACCAAGCAGGCGATTGCAGCGTCCGAAGACCCGAGGACCGGCATGGTTCGAGAGCTCACGTTACCGCAATGCATCGAGATCTGGGGAACCGAGCACGCTGCCACTGAAAATGCCATGGACGCGTTCCAGGAAGTTGAGGTGAAGAACCAGGTCATGAAGATCCCAACGATCCCCAAGAAATTCCTCAAGTTTGCGTTCACGCGCCGCTCGATCCACCGCGAGATTTCCAACATGTCGGGACTGGATTTCCATGAAAACGTGCTGCGGCTCGATGAGGCCTTAGAGCTCGTGCAGGACAGCAAGTGCACGACGTTTCTCGTGCTTGAGCTCGCTGCGGGCGGGGAGCTATTCGACCGCATCAAATTGGATTGCGGTACTGATGAGGCCACTGCGCGTCGGTACTTCCGCCAGCTGATCTCAGGAGTTGCGTTTTGTCACTCCTCGGGTGTTTGCCACCGCGATCTGAAGCCCGAGAACCTGCTCTTAGCGGATACGGAAGAGAACTCGACGTTGAAGATCGCGGATTTTGGCCTCTCTGCCATTTTCGCGTTCACCGACAGTGAGAACGCGGAAGGAGCTGCTGCGCAGTGTATCCGTCGTCTTCGCTCCGTTGTTGGATCGCCGCACTATGTCGCGCCAGAAGTACTGATGGATGCAGGACAAGGATACGACGGTGCCAAGGCCGACGCGTGGTCGATTGGAGTGATCCTCTATGCGATGATTGCGGGCAACTTGCCGTTCGGTAAGGACTTGCTCAAGTGCATGCGCTACGACAAGCTTCGGAAATGGTCGTACAACACCAAGTACAGTGATGACGATCCCGCGGACGAAGTCGTGTTTCCGTCGTGGTTTTTCCCGCAACATTTTTCTCTGGAAGCGAAATCGCTCATTGCCCAGTTGTTGTATCCCGACCCGTGCATGCGCTTGTCCGTCGAAGAAGCGCAGCGACATCCTTGGGTGCTTGACCAAGTGATCAAGAAGTCAAGCCCCAGCTCAATCAATGAAGAGCCTCAGCTGTCCAGCCCTAAAGCAATTCCCTGCCACGTGCCGTCGTACAAAACGCGGTCCAACGTCATTGTGAACATCCCTCAGAGCGCGATCGACCAAGAGCAGCGCTGGGGCAACGCGGCTGCTGCTCGGTCTGGGATGGCTTCTCCTCTTGGTGGCTTTGGTAGACCGATTGGTTTGTCGATTTGCCCTCCATCGCCACAGAAGACGCCTCGACCCATGCACTTGGTCAGTGGTGGATACATGCCTTCTGTGGACGAAGAATCCTCCCCTACCGCCGGACAAACACCACCAACCTCTCCATGTGCTCAAGAGAGATCGGCAAATCTAGTCGCTGCAGACAACATTGGATCCGCTTACACTCCCAAAGCTGAAGCTGGCCTTCAATTTGAGGAGGAGGAAGAGCAGCATGACGAAATCCAGGATCAAACCTTAGATTCGCTTGACGACCTTGATGCGGGAGCAGAAGTCGATGAAGAACGAGAAGCTCCGTGCAGCTCGACCATGATTTCGGCGTCGTCATTGCCAAGAAGTACGAGTCGCGATGCCTCGCGCCAGTTCATTTCTCCGCCTATCGCGATCGAGTCTCGAAGAAACACGATCTTCAACCGGCGTCACCAACACCGACGAAACTCGCCTCCTGAGTTGTTCCTCTCGCGATTTGGAAAGGCTGCCAGATTTGAAGAAATTGGCATGCTATCGCTTGACACGCTCGACTTGAACTCATCTACTTCGTCGCTTTCTTCAACACCCACGGGCGAATCGGCGTTTCTCGCATCTTCAGCACTGGATACCGCGGTGAAAGCGTTGGCGTCCGTTGATACGCCTCCTCCTTGCAATGACCACGTTGCACGGTCGACGCGTTTCTTGACCGCCTTGCCTGCGCAGTTGGTGTTGTCGAAGATTGAAGTCATTCTTGCCTCGAACCCAAGTCCACTGCCGTATCCGTACAAGAATGTGCCCCAGCGAGTCACCATTGACTGGTCAAACTACCAGCTGGAAGTTCACTATGGTAGCGTCTTGACGTGCACGGTCCAAGTTTTTCTCTACCAGCGTGGAGTCTATCTTGTGGAGTTTCGGCGTGGCCAAGTAAGTCTTTATCTTTCGTTGTCTGACAGTTCTTACCTTGGATCTGACGCGTCTTTGTATTTTTGATTTACAGGTGGAGATTTTCCAGTTTAAACGTTTCTATGAAGATATCCGCGAGAAAATATCGGACAGCATGGAGACCAGCGAGAGCGCTTCCCCTTTTTTCATCCGGAAGCGCAACAGGTCCATTTCCAGCAACGCGATCTTCTAGCCGAAACCCAGGTCTATCAAAGTCCAAACTGAGTCACTTTCACGACAGCTCTCGCATTCTAAGGCAAACCATAAATAAACAACGTCCCTTGCTACGTCGAGCTCATTTTGTGTTTGTTTGTCGGATTTTACCAAAACGTATGGTACTGGTGTTATTCGTTTGAAAGCGAGAAACGAGCACATTGTGCAACTGCAGCTGAAACTTCGGATTTCACTACGTCGCTGGCAAATGCTCTAGCTTTCCTTTTTCAGGCTACTGCCGTTTGGAACCGCCGTCTTCCTCGCGCTTTGATGAGACCTCCGTCTGTGCTTGAGAACTCGCAAGTAGGGAGCTGTGGTTGAAGCACTCGCCTTCGGCGCTGACACTGTGACTGCTTGCGCGTTCGACGGAGAGCTAGAGGCATCACGAGAGGGCGATTTTTTCTTCAGTCGAATGTACGGCAGCGCCGTACTAGTCAAATGGATCCCCCACTGCTTCCAAGCGCTCGGTATCTCGTTCGTAGACGGCTGTCGCGATACAGTATCACCATGTCGCGACTTCCTCGAGTACAACCGCTCTCGTAGATCCTCCATAAACCCAAGCGTACTTCTCGGAGAACCACGTTGAGAAACACTTTCCGGCGACAGTGATCCCTCTTCAGTTGTTGTTGCCATCTTTGGCGGTTGGATCACAGAATACTTCGGAGAGGGTTGGTTCAGCAAAGGCATCTTCAGCGGCTCGAGATGCTTCTTCGCAAGCATGATACCCGAACCATGTTTTGCCTGTGGGTTGATTGTTCCCCGTGAATCGCCGCTCTCAGTGTCTTTGAGTTTCCGTGTCATTTGTAGCTCCATGTTCTCGATTTGCAAGTTGCCAACGCGATACTCCATGAGTAAGATCTCTCGACACAGCTCATTTTCCGCCAAAGATGGACTCTCGACGATTGCAGAGTGGAACTCTTCAATCCTTTCTTCCAAAACAGTGAGTTGCTCAAGAATTGAACGCTTCAGCGAGGTCAGCCTTTCGAGTTGTTCAAGTGCGCTGCTGGAAAGAAGCCAGTCGGTTCGCTCGCTTTGATCTGCTTGCGGTTCCGCGAGCGCGACATCTGAGTTTGGACCATTTTCGTCTTGGTTCTTTTCTGATGTTAGCACTTCCATCTCTGGCTGAAGACAAGCTGATTCCAGATTGTTCTCGGTTTTGTCTTCATCTGCAGCCAATGACTTTGGCGCTTGTAGTATGAGTTCTTGAATCTATGCCAACGACAAGCGGTGAGTTAACATCTCAAAGCGATGGACACAGTGCGCGTATTACCTGGAAATCGACTTGAAGAAGTGACTCGCGCAGTTGCAGTCGCTCGGAGAAATAGCGAGTGATGTGGCGCCGAACTTCTCGCAATCTCGCTTGTATCATCTCCGAGTTCGCAGTATCGTCGTTCAGCCTGGAGCTGTTGCTTTCCTCATGATTATTGCTCTTCATCGGCCCTAACTGCCTTGCAATTCGCGGACCCGAACTTTCAGTAATCGCATCTTGCTACCAAACAAGTTGTTTTTTCAAAGCTGCAATCTCCTCTTTGAGCCCCAATATGACGCTAACATATTCTGTGATATGGTGGTCAACATTGAGCACGTTCCGCGTCACGGTGGTCTTGATGTTTTTCGCGCGATTCGCATACTTGAGCGTATTCAGCGTTTCTTCGAGGCTCGCCTTCGCGAGACTGATGTTCGCGATCACCACGGTGCGGCAGTTTCCACCAAGCGAGTCTTTCAGAAGCCGCGTCAACTTGCTGTCTCGATACGGCACGAAAGACGCAGCTGAGGCTCCTTTTTCGCCAAGTGCGTTGATGCAGTTTCCGAGTGCCAACAGGGACCGATTGACGTTGGCGCCTTCCAGCAGCCGCTGCCCTCGGTTTTGGGTCACAGCCGCGCGTTCATTTCCAGCGAGATCGACCAACGAGAGCTTGCCAAACTTCACGACCGTCGTGATCGATTCTTCGCCGCCCTTGCCTGACGACTCATCGTCCGAGTTCTCCAACATGATATGCGACGCACTCGTTTTCTCGCGCTGCTCTACAAGCACCTGGAGCACGGCGTGGGATCGAGACGAGACTGCGTTCGCGGCTGTGGTCTCCTGCGAACGATGCTTGTTGCCCTTTCGAAGCAGTTTCATGACTTCCGACGCATTGCACGCTTCGATTTCCGAGATGCCAGCGACAATCGGCCCTTTGGCTGGGTCTTCCCGCGAATTCAAATACTCGCTTGGCGCTCCTGGAGGCGCGGTCGACGCCGACTGGTTCGCAAACAAGTCGCGGATGTTTTCGTTGTACACTTCGAGAAACGACACGGTGACTCGATACGTGACAGTTGACTGAATGTCAGCGTGCACGCGCTCGATGTTCTGGAACAGATCTTCCAGAGTGAGCGCCATGATGCCGGGTTCGTCAGGAGTGCCGAGCATTGTGTACGTCTTCCCGGCCCCGGTGTTCCCGTACGCAAACACCGTCGCATTGAACCCATTCAGCACGCCGTGGATCAAGAACCTCGTCGTGTGCGAGTACACTGTCTGCTGGCCGTCTTCGGGCGTGAACACGTAGTCAAATGCAAACCGTTTCTCCCGTGATCGACGCTGCGCGGATGTTGCTGCTGTTGGAGCGGTCACGTTGCACACTTTCCGGACCGGAAGGCTCGTGTGCCGTCGCACAGGAGACGTCTGCGTGGCTGCGGCAAGGTCGCTCGCGGCATCGAGTACGACAATCACCTTGCGGTCGAGCACTTTAACGATCTCTTGGTTGTCGCGATCATGACTGAGGTGCGGCCGCAGCCGCACGGTCACGAGGATGTTCGCTTGGCCCGCCCACATCGCCTGCTTGAATGTGTCAGTGTCCACGTCGCTCGGAAGCTCGTCGTCGTCATCCGGATCGCTCTGCCTCCCAGCACCACGACGGGGATTCAGCAGACCGGACTTTGCAGGATTGAGCTGCGAAAAGAACGCCTTGCGCCGCGGACGCGGCGTCTTGTCCTTTTGCTGCAGCTGCATATGGCGGTCCACGGCGCGCGCGGGATGCATGCCTTCGATGCGCGCATGGCTCGACATCGGGCGGAGACCGTCGAGCTCGAGATCGCCGGCCAGCGCAAGTTCCAAACCGTGTCCAGCCGAGCGTCGCACGAGCGGCATTGGCGATTTAAACCCACGATGTGTCGCGATGCGGCGCTTGCGAACACGGTGCCAGAACGCGATGACGCATGTGGGGAACCGCGCGCTGACGATCAGGACGCGACTCAAGCAGTTCTCATCGCGGCAAAGATAGAACAGGCTCCGCGCCGGCCGACCTGCCCAGAACGCATATAAATACTCACATTCCCATGCTGTGCATTTTGGTGCTGTCTTCTTCTTCTTTTTTTATTTACGAAAGGGAACTTCGTTTTTACGTTGGCGTTGAACTCTGTGCTCGTAATTACGCGAAAAGAAGGACGCATAAACTAATCATATCAATTTGTAGAATCGAACAGCGGATGTGTTGCTGCAAAACTTCATAAATTGATATTGGAAGATTCGTTTCTCTGTAAATTTCAGCACTCGAAACCGTAGGGCACGGAGAACCTGATAGATTGTGACTGGTTTCTGTCAGATGCATTGCGCAATGGGTAGACGAGGCGGCAAAAAAAAATGGCACAATCCGCCGCTGGCACTGAAAAAGCTGCGTCAATGCCGCCGACTGCAGACGAACGCTTGGGCCTCGAATGAGGCGGCATTGGCGCGGCTTTAAGCGGCTTGATGCATTTCTTTTTGCACGCTGTCATTCATCATGCTCCCATTCAAGCTGACAGCCGCCAGATGTGGGCTCCGATTGCTTGTCCCCGCTGTGGCACCAGAAACCGCCGTTGTCCGACGCTTCAATTGTTGCTTCGAGTGAAAATCCCTTGAAGGGGGAGGCTTCTATGTGTCAATGACCGTATGACTGACAGATAAAGCGCACGGTCCCCGTGAGCCTGTGATCTGAGGTTGTGATTGTACTGTGTCTGGATACCGTGAACGTCCATGCGTCGTTTCTGGACGGGTCAACGTCGGAAACCAAAGTCGAAATAGAGCGGAGCGCATGAATTGAAGAGACGTTTTATGTGAAGGCAGCACACACGGTTTTGCCGGTTGCTCTCTCGTGCAATGACCCTGGGCATGACTTTTTAAGGCCCTATTATTATGCAAGAGCGAAATCGGGGCCTGGTTAATGGTGTCCCTTACCCGCGATTCTGCTAAAACCATGGCGGTGTTTACTCCAAGAGGGGGTCTGCGCCGGCTGGTGCTTCGCACGGAATGAGAAAAGCAATTCGCACTATCCAGTGGCACTGTAGTCGTGTTGTTGTTATCTTTATGCTCGATTGACAACCAAGTGCAGTATCGTTGACATACAGAACTGTAAATGGCTCGCTGTTTTAAGAGTTTTGCTGATGTGAGACAGCATCGACAGCAAGGTGCGGCAATGCCCAATCGTTCGACATCGTCTCATGTGCGCACGCACTGCGCGCTGACATTTTGCCAATCCATCATGCACTATTAACAAAAGGTGCTCTCCGCGCGGAGCATGCCGTGCCTATCATGATACTTGCGTCGACCCACCGTTCGACTGCAATTGCCACGCTGTGGCTTTTTTGTATTCATTCACAGTATCATGGGACATCTTTGTTATCTGGAAGATGGTGACCGCACTCGGCCTGGCGTAGGCGGGGGGGGGGGGGGG
>JAADVP010001198.1:0-10036 GCA_023335675.1 Globisporangium solare | reverse complement strand
TTTTTTTTTTTTTTCTCTTTCTTTCGCTCTTTCCCTATGCGTCTCGCTGCGGATGAGCAGGGTACCGCCACCCAGGGGAGTTCAACATCGACTACGAGGATCTGATGATCTCCACGGCCGACGGCGTCCGCATCCACGCGTGGCTCATGAAGCAGCCCGACCACAGTGCACGTCCGACGATCATTTTCTTTCATGGCAATGCAGGAAGTATGCCTTTCGTATATACACATGCGCTGTTTTTGCATGCATGTGTACATGATGCTGACATGTGCGTGCTGTTGTTCATTCACGCATGAGTTAGATATTGGATACCGTCTCCCGAACGCCGTGCATCTGTATCGGAAAGTAGGCGCAAATGTGCTCTTGGTGGACTACCGCGGCTTTGGCCATAGCGAAGGCGAGCCCAGTGAACGCGGACTGAAATTGGATGCAGAGGTACGGCATCTTGGTGTGAGCCACTCTGTGGGCAAACGAATGCCTGTCTGTGACTCGCTAACCGTTTGATGCGTGCCCACTAATTGTAGGCTGCGCTGGATGCGATGTACATGCGTCCGGACATTGACAAGTCCTCGGTTATCGTGTTTGGCCGCTCTCTCGGTGGTGCTGTTTCCGTGTACCTCGCTGAGAAGGCTCCTTCCAAGGTAAGCAAAGGGGTAGGCTGCTTTTTTCTTCTTTGAGCACAAAGCTTTACTCAAATGCCTCCTTTTTCTATCTGACTCTGCCAGATTGCTGCTGTGATCTTAGAGAACACGTTCTTGAGCATCTCGTCCATGGTTGACTCATTGATGCCATTCCTGAGCTACTTCAAGCCGATCGTGCTTCGAATCGACTGGAACAGTGAGAAGGCGATGCCGAAGCTGGCCCATCCGATTCTGTTTGTTGCTGGGATGCAGGATGAGCTTGTGCCGCACCATCACATGAAGACTCTGCACAAACTGGCCATTGCCAGCGAGAGAGCCGTGTGGTTGCCGGTTGCCAATGGCACCCATAACGATACTTGGTTGCGAGGTGGAGACCAGTACTTCGAAGCGTTGCGCGCCTTTCTGGACTCGGTCAGCTCACGCTCATCGGCCACATGTGCGTCGGAGTCGAATGGTGGAGCTCCACCGCGGGCCTCCGAAGGTGCGATCCCAACCATGCTCCAACAGCCGCTCATCAACTCGCTCCACAAAGCCCAGAAAGCCAAGGACGAGTAACAAAAGTCAAAAGACTACAAAACCAGGTGTTTGGATCGTTTTCGTGCTGATAGAGTCCCGACCCAGTTTGAGGAATGGATGTGCATCATAACGTCGATCGGAGCCCGACGCATCGGAGTCAATGAACAAACAGTTGACACATTGTGCGTGTGGCTATGAGGCGTGGATGCTTCTTCATGGCTCCTGCCATCTGCGTCGCTGTCTTCCTCTGAGTAGAAGCTCTCCAGTTCACTCTTTCTCAGCGTGGGCGCCTGGAAATCTTCCCAGATTGATGGGAGGTGGGTAATTCATTCGTTATTTCAGCAGCAAATGCATCAATAGGCAAAACATGTAAAGAAAATCAAGGTTTCAAGATTAAAGGTGCAAAAAAAGCATTTGCCCTGGGAAATGCGAGGATAGAGAGCGCGCGCGTGCATTTTGCTTCGCCAGCGCGAAAGAGCGAAGAGCATGGGGTTGTGGACCCCACTTTGTCCCAGCGAATCTCGTCGACTTCCTTGCAGGCGACAAGCAAAAGCAAAATCTCGTTAGGAGCTCTTTGGTGCGGATTGATTGTGTGTACATGCGAAAGTGCAACCATGTGGCTCTCGAGCGTTGATTAGTCTGTGGCTCGAAATGGACAGTGAGCGTCAACGAGATGGTGACGCTCGTATTGGATACTTGAGTAATCGTCTAATCACTCTTATGTCTACTGTACAGGAGGTAGGTTCACCCCCTACAAAGTGATCAATCCATTTGTTTGGACGAGGTTCGCCCCGCAACTGAGTTGTGGATGCATCCACGCTCAGCGTCGCATCTCTCTTTCTCTGACATCTCTCTCCAGCGACGTCGGACGCCAAGACGCATTTCCTTTTTGGCGTCCTTCCAAGTACCGCAGATCCAATCCAACACGCAAGCAATCAGCAATGGGGTGCTCTGGACCAGGTATCTTCGCGATCATCGTGCTGTTTGTCGCCGTGGTGCTCAATGCCGTGGCCGTGATCTTGCCGGCGTGGAGCTCCAACAACACCAAGACCGAGTCGGGGGATAAGGCCGACTTTGCAGCCGGCGTCTGGGGGTTCTGCACGGACATCGAGCTGGACACTGCAAGCGCCAACGCATCGGCCAAGTTCGACCACTGCTACTTTTACCACACGACCAACGACTACGAGGCGCCCGAATTGAACGATTCCAAGATCACGGGCGAGTTCGCCGAGTTCAGCGTCTGCGACGGCTATGACCGCGCCAAGAAACAGAGCGACCTTATCGGCAGCTTGTACAGCCAGGGGCTCGCGCAACTTGCTGGGCTCGAGCACTCTGACTTCGATCGCTTCCTGGACCGCTCGTGCGGCTCGCTTGGCAAAGCGACGCTCGCGTTTGCGAGTATGAGCATCGCCGTAGGCGTGTTCGCGTTCATCTCGCTCGTGCTCGGCGTCACGTGCTGCAAGACCAAGTCGTGGGTCATCCAGATCGGTCGACTCCTCGCGATCGCGGGCTTCGTGACGACGATGCTGGCGTTCGTGCTGTGGATCAGCCAGGCGAGCCCGTTGTCCAAGAAAGACGACGTCGGGAAAAGCGTGTCCTTCACGATCAGTGTGGTGGCGGCGGTGCTATACGTCGTCGTCGTCGCGCTGGTCACGCGCCACACTATGAAGCAATGAGCGTAGAGGTCCTGTCGAGTCAGTGCCAAGCAGCATGCAACGCGTTCAGTGACATAAGCTGCACGATGATAACAAACAATATATGCTTTCGTTCTCATATATAAGTCACAGACGATTGGCATCAACGCGGCTGCGTGTTCTTCAAAGATTTGTAGGGGATGCAGCCATTTCGCTGGTCGCGCCAGCGACCGAGTGGGGCGCGTGATCACATTGTTGAGTATCGCGACGTCATTTTCAAGGCCGCATTCACATGTGCATGCATGCACTCTGTGGATACGTGTCCTTGGACTGAGGTCAGCGAGCGCTCGCATTCACATGCCGCTGTGGAATGACTCTTTTTTTCCCCCTTCCATGTTCTCAGGTAATTAATTGCCTGAGTTCGGGGTACCATCGCAAGTCCACGCGTCGTTGTGCTTAGAAAGAAATAATGCTGTGTTGGCAAACTCGCAACAGAAAAACAGTATCACTTTAGTCCTTCTCCGTGTCATTTGCCCCTTTCTAAGTCGTCGATCTGCCACCTTCTCTCTGCCAAAAGCATCATTTGTATTTGCACGCCACGAAAACACCACCACACACCACACATCACAGAGCCCACACCTCGACTTGCAACGCTCGACTCTTATATTTGTTTATAGCACGAAGCCGCTGTTGTCGGACGAGATCGCGAGCAGAGGGCCCGCGAGGTACCCGGAAGACGTCGCGGCGTTGTTGCAATCGCCGATGCGGTGGAGTCCGATGACCGTGTGGTCCTTCTTCGCGAGCACGGGGGACCCAGAGCTCCCGCCGGCCGTGTCGGCTGCGTAGCCGATCAGGTTCGAGTACGTCTGGCCACTCACCGTGATCTGGTAGTTGACGTCCTTGACGGTCGCGGTCGCCTTGTCTGCGTCGTCGTCGGTCATCGCGATCTTCTTCGGCCCGCCGTACGGGTGCTGCGGGAGGTAGATCTCCTCGCCCTTGACGGGCACGGCGAAGCGGATCTGCAAGAACCCGTACTTGCCGATGTACGATCCTGGATCGTTGGTGATCTTGAGCACGGCGTAGTCCAGGTTCGCGTCGGATTTGACGAACTGCACGTTGCCCTTGCCTGCGAGCGTCTGGCCCACGGGGCATTGGCCGGGGTTGCACTTGCCGTCGCATGCCGCGGTCTCGACCATGAACTGGAAGTTGGTCTTGTCGACCATGTCCTGGCTCGAGAAGCAGTGGTGGTTGGACACGATGTGGCCTTTGTTGCCCCAGAGCCACGCCGTGCACGTGACGAGCGCGTTGTCCTCGCGCACGCGCTCCGTGCGGATCACAGCCTTGGCCTTGGCGTACATGGCCTTCTGTGAGTCGTCGCCCTGGGTCGCGCAGATCGCGTTCTTCATCGTGTCCTTGGCGCCGCAGATGTTCTCCTTGGTCACGAGCATCTCCTTGGACCACTGGAAGCCCACGGCGTCCACCTTCATCGTGGGCTTCACGCCCGTGGCCTTGCACCCGCTTGACTTGTCCTTGGACGGACGGAACTCGATCTTGAGCGCTTTGCCCGCGATCGGCGCCGTTGTGATGCCGTTCGGGACGTCGTCAAACGTCTGCGGCGACGACCCATTCGCCGCTGACACGATCACCTGGTCGCCGGCCGCATCGATCGAGCTGAATCGCAGCCAGAGCGACGTCACCTTCTTCTTGGTCACGTTCCACGTCTGCGGCGCGCACGCGTCGATCTCGTACTCGCTCGCGTCGAGCGTCGTCCAGTTGCCCGTGACGTACCCGCCGGCGCTCGCCTGCGCGGCTTCCTCGGAGCTCACGTCCCACTTTGTCACAGTGGACGACGCGTTGCTGGCGACCAGCGCTTTCGCGGCCTCTGCTGTGAACGGGTTCATCGACGCCTTCTTGGCGCTCTTTGCTATCGTGACGCGCGCGTTGCCTGCCGAGCCGCTGTCGGCCGACAGGTCGCTGAACTGGAAGCCGCGCGCGTGCGGCGCCGTCGCCGCCAGCAGCAGCAGCGCGGCCGCCGCCGCTGTGAACCGCAACACCGCCATCTCCGAGCGGATCAGCGAAATGGATTGTGGGCCGCCGCGCTGTCGCCATGGAGGGAAAAGGCGCTGCATGAGGAGCGCTGCGTGCCTCGAAACCAGCTGGCGCGTTGGTCGCGCCTAGAGTGAATCGTGATACCCTTCAACAGAAGATATATGAAATGCGGAGTCCATCTATTTGAGGATCCTTTGTAGATGTATACCCTGCCGAATTCGTTCTACAGGATACTGACACGCAGGTGCTGACTCTTTGCGTAGCCGGTTCAACGATTCGAGCAAAGATGCCCTCGCAAAGGGGCCCTATCACGCCGTCTGCAGCGTTACGGCGCAGTGCGGATGATGCGATCCGAAGGCGCAATCGGACGCGGGCGCTGCGCGTGGCAGGTTTGTGCGACCGCTTCACCCACGTGGTAATCACGGTCGCAGCGTCGCGCTTCGTGCCTGTTTGCTGCGAGTTTCGTGCGCGTGCGCCACGGATCGGGCGCGTCACGACGGCGTCATCACGCGAGTGCCCCAACGAGGAAGCGCACGGGTTCCGTTCGCGTCGCGCTCTTTCTCTCTGTTTGCATGGACGAGGGTGGAAATCTTCCTGCGCGTGCGCTCGTGTCGTTGTCTTTTATTTTCTGTTTTTTCTGCTTATGCTGCTGGGGGTAATTCCTGCTTTTTGTTGGTGAGAATCCACAGTGTGGATGCGGTCTCCCATGCGCATGCGGATGCTTCTCTTTCTTTCTGCGTGTGTGCATATGCTGTTTTCCTTCTTCTTCTTCCTGGTGGTTCTCTATAACACGAGCTGCAGCACCGAGTGCGCAAAGAGGAACACGATCGACAGCATGCCCAGCATGAGCGAGATCTTGTAGTCTGCACACGCAACGCACGCCAATGTGAGCAATCCCGTCATCTCGGAGCAACCACAGACACAGAGCGCATATCGTACCGAGCAGCGAGTCAAACGCAGCGTCGCCTGTGCGCCAGTGCAGCTGCAAATCCGGCGACACGGCCACGAAAAACGCGAGCAGCGCCGAGAAGACACACAGCATGCCGTTCCAGAAGAACGCCGTCGTCACGCTCGAGCTGCGTGACACGAGCCACGTGAGCACGATGCTCGACAGCGTCGCGCCGAGCGCCGCGAGCGCGTCCGTCGAGTCGAACTGCAATGCCACCAGGTCCTGCAAAAAAGTACACCCGAGTTGACGCGTCAAGCAACAGCAATGGACAAAAAAGCACCACATTGATGCCAGCAAAGAGCGTACCTCAAAGCCGCGGAACGGCCCGTCTACCAGCAGCGCCTCCTTTGCATGAATAAATAGCAAGAGAATAAATAGCAGCGTCGCGGCCATGAAGCTGTTGAGCGTGAGCCGCACGACGCCACCGATGAGGGACTCGAGCGCACCCATGAACGCGTCGACGCCCGACACGATCTCGCCGCCTTCGAACGCGATGTCGTGGCGCAGCAGGTTCATGTCGGCGCCGCCGCTCACCAAGTGGAACACCTTGGCGTTCTTGTCCGCGTTGGGCGCGAAGCTCATGCCCGTGATCGCGAACGAGTGCTGCTCGGTCGAGTGCTTCTTGTACGGCTGCAGCGCCGCGGTGCGGAACACGCGGATCTCGCCCGACACGGCCGCCGCGCACACGAAATCGTCGTCGCCGCTCACACAGAGACTCGCCACGGGCTTGTCGCCCGCAATCGCGGCAGCCTCGACGACCCACGGCCACTGCTCTTCGTTCGCCTGAGCGATGGTCTCGGGCTTCCATTTGATCAGGATCGAGTCGCCTCGCGCGGGCGTGAGCACAGTGTACAGCCGACGTCCACTGTTCGCGAAGCGCGCGCATCGGAATTGGTGCTTGCGTGGGCCAGTCGGGGCTTTGGCGCGAAGACTCTGGTACGCTGTGTCCAAGGCGTCGTCCATCGAGAACTTGAACAGAGGCGTCGTCTCTGTCAGACGCCAGATGTGGCAGCTCTGGTCCTCCGAGCTCGACACGATCAGATTGCGGTGCGACGGGTCCACGTCCACGGCGCGGATGCGCTTTGTGTGGCCTCGGTACTCGCGCGTGAGCGTCACGAGCGTCGACCCACTGATCACGGCATCACCGACGATGGGGAGCGCCACGGACGCGCTGCCGCCAACATCGTGTCTGGCGTCTTCGGGACAGTGCAGCGACTTGGCAGTTCCCCTCGCCTTCTCCTCTGGAGAAGGGTTGGCGTTCAGGCGCCACACGCGCACGACGCCGTCCTCGCCGCCGGTCAAAATGGTCGAATTGCCCACAAAGCATGCGCAAGACTGAGCAACGAACGTGGACGCCATAAACGTTAGTTGTGACGATCAGTCGGTGGCATGTACACACACGACAACGCACCTGCGAGCTCTCGTGCTCAGCGAAATCGGTGCGGAACTTCACCAGCAGCTTCATCGTCTTCTCCTTCTTGTCCAACTCATACAGCCAGCACGCCGCATTCACCGACACCGCAATCAATGCACCCTACAGCACACACACGCACATACATACACAAAAAGAAAGCTGAGCACAGTCCTCATCAGCAACCGCCAAGAGCTATCCATATGAGCATACATCATGCGAGAACGCGACGCCCGACGCCAACTCCGTGCCGGTTTCCACCGAAATGTCCTTCGTGAAGCCGCTCGCGTCCGAGTCCGACAACTGGTAAATGTCCTGTACAACAACAGCACACATCACACACATATCACAGACATGCATGGCCGACCCCATATTAGCCCACGCGCGGCGCGCACAACGCACATTGCTGCCAGCAACTCACCACAGTGTTCTTGATGCCGGACTTGAGCGAGCCGCCGCCGCCGCAGATCGCAAAGTACCCGCGGGCGAACGACAGCCCCATGATCGGGTACTTGACCAACATCGCGCCCTCTCCTGTGTGTCTAAATGCGTGTGCGTGTGGATGCGGCGCTCTGCTGGGCAAGGCCGACGGAATGCGCTTACGTGGCTTGTGCTGCGGTGCGCTTCTCAGTGTGTGTGTGGATCTGTTTCTCCCCCTTTCCGGTCGGTACCCCGATTTAGTGACTCATTTCCATGACTGTACAGAAACACAAGAGTGACGTGTCAGCTGTACAGCTAAAGGATTTATGATGTTGCTGGGTGTATGCAAATCCACAGAATTTGATTGGGTTCAACTTCAGAATGGGACAGCTGCGGTAAAAGATAAAATATGCAACTATGGAGGTGGCACTGCAATAAACAACACACTAGCGTTAATAGACGACCAGATCAGAATACATCTAGTGACAATCCCATAAGTAGGACAAACCAATACCGTAAATACAACCACTTCCATCCAAAGTGGTACAGTGTGCCAATTGTTTTGACAAGCAAATGGTGACGGCACCAAAACAGAACAGACCGAGATCCGAGCCAAGAGGAAGAACATGAGCCTCCTGCGTCGCTACGCGCTGCCCGTCGGGTGCTTTGCGGGCGGCGTCGCCAGCGGCATGTTCCTCCAGCAGAAGCCTCAGCAGAAGCCTCAGCAGCAGCCGCCTGCGGCCGCCAAGACCGACGCGTCATCAGCAGCCAAGACGCCCTGTGACGCGCCCGTGGACCTCTTTGACGCCGTGGGCAACACGCCGCTGATCGAGCTCAAGTCGCTCTCCAAGCTCACGAACTGCAAGATCTACGCCAAGGCCGAGTACATGAACCCGTGCGGCAGCGTGAAGGACCGCGCGGCCAAGTTCCTGATCCTCGATGCCGAGGAAAGCGGCGCGATCAAGGCGGGCGACACGATTGTCGAGGCCACGGGCGGTAACACGGGCGTGTCGCTCGCGCTCTTGGCGGCCGCGAGAGGCTACAAGACGATCTTCACGATGCCCGAGAAGACGGCGAGCGAGAAGATCGAGTTGATGAAGGTCATGGGCGCCCAGGTGTTCGTGCAGCCCATGGCGTCGATGTTCGACAAGGAGAATCACTTTTACCACGTCGCGCAGCGCCTGAGCAAGACCATTGAGAACACCGTGTACCCCAACCAGGTGCGTCTACGGATCGGGCTTGACCGACATCATATCGCAGATTGACTTACGCTCTTTTGGTGCTTTATTTGTGGTTCTCTCGCTGCGTGTACACAGTTTGAAAACACGGCCAACATGAAGGCGCACTACATGACCACTGGACCTGAGATCTGGCGCCAGACGAACGGCACGACCGACGGCTTTGTGACGTCTTCCGGCACTGCTGGCACGATCTCGGGCATCTCCAAGTTCCTCAAGGAAAAGAAGCCCGAGTGCGTTGTGTGGATCGTCGACCCCGAGGAAGTCGCGGGAATCTCGAAGTTCGTCAACGACGACCGAACCACAAGTTCCATGAAGGACGGGTTCGAGGTGGTCCAAGCAAACCAGGGCTCGACCATCGCCGAGGGCGTCGGTCTCTCCCGTGTCACCCCCAACTTTCGCGAAGCCAAGGTCGACAAGGGCATCACGGCCACGAACCAGGAGATCGTCGACATGGCGTACTTCCTCTTGCGCAACGACGGCATCTTTGTCGGCCCGAGCGCTGCGCTGAACGTCCTCGGTGCGGTCAAGATGGCGCGTGAGCTTGGCCCGGGTTCCACGGTCGTCACGATTCTCTGCGATGGCGGCGATCGCTACCGCAGCAAACTGTACAACCCCGAGTGGCTCAAGGAGCAAGATCTGCTGCCAAGCACGAGCGAAGGACTGAGTTTCGTGCACGCCATCAAGCTGCCATAGAAAAACTTTGTCAGTGTGCAGAGTCCAGTTTCGACTCTGGGTGAACAAATCACGACTAACGGCTACTAAAGTACTGAGCATGCGAATCATCATCTCGTCTGCGTCACGATATCGCGAAGCACTGAGATCTCTCGTTAATCAATTGGCAGCTCAACGCTACAACATACAGTCGCTGCACAATGCCGTCCGTCTGGCCGCCGCACATGCTCAATGTTGCAAGATGAGCCCCCCACCATTCCCAATGCGATCTTGCATCTCTGCTGTCATCAACTGAACGCGTGTATAGCGTGTGCTGGTTGCTATTGCTGGTTGCTGGTAAATTGCGAAGTGATTATATTTGCCTGCTTTCTTTTGACCAGTTTTTCCTACTACATGCATTTGCTCCCCTGTGTCGCCTACGAAATGCATCGAGCCCCTGTGGGCATTCCTACTGTCGCACATGCATTGTTCTTTCCTTTCAGTTGTTCTTAATGTCGGTACAC
>JAADVP010001197.1:0-10045 GCA_023335675.1 Globisporangium solare | reverse complement strand
GCACAAGCGCTAACGCATCTTGCATGACCTGTGAGCGCAACAATCCAGTCGTAAATGCCCCAAACTGCTCTGTTTTCATCTGTCCTTATGTTTATGTCGGTTTCTTTAAATTTATAAAAATTTTTGTGAATTTTAAGAAGTCCAATGGAGCTGAAATTGACACACAAGATTGTCCCTGTAGCATTCTACAACATAACAAAAAATCAGCTTCGCAAAGTAAAAATTCTAGAAAAAAATCCAATATCTCGAGGGAAAACCCGGTATCCTTAAGATTATGGCGCGCACCTTACAACACCGCGTTGAATAAAGTCCTGTTCAACGAAACCGAACGGTCTGCACAGAAGTTTTGAGGCCCCCTCTAAACGGTGAGCGGCCGCAGATCTCGATCAAGCATCCCCTTTTGTGCGGTGCTCCTCTGTTAAACCCCTTTAAAACGTGAAATTGGTTAAATACCAGTACAATTTATTAAACACTGTGGAGAACTGCTATTACGCAAATCGAAAGATTTACAAAAATAGCATTTTTAACTATTTTTGGCACTTGTTCAATGATGGTAATGTTAGGATCATTTTTCGACTGTCAAGCTGCTCCGAACAAAAGCATGGCCAGATCAGTGTTTGGGCAGTAAAAAAAAATCATACCCACCGCACTACCAGCCTAATTTACACCGATCTCACGACAAAGACCAACTTTAGGCTGCTTCGAATGTGGTCGCACTCAGCATCAAGTTGATATCTGACTTCCCTTTCGCGGATGTGGAAGGGTCTACCGTGAAGTAATCGAGGAAAGAGCAATGCTCACATCTATTATCACAACAACAAACACAGAGCCACAGTCGAAAGCCACATAACATACGCGGTTTCAACTGTGGCTCTGTGTTTGTTGTTGTGATAACAGATGGATTACACTGTCAATGCGGGTCATCCCACAAAGGCTGGCTAGCTCGAACGCACAAAAAGATCGCTGTTTTTTGTTGTTGTTGTTCTCAAGCTAAAAAAATGCCTATCCGCAAGGAAATAAGTCGATTTTGAGTGAACACTTGCAGAGCATCGAGATCGGATTGCTGGGGATATTGCTTGCTTACAGAAACCTAGCGCCCACCAATTTCCATCAGACTGCGTGTGGGAATCATGGATGAGTGATGCTGTATTCGAACTTGAAAGAAAAGTCGACACCTAAGAGGCACAGCAGATAACATCACACATGAGCCTACAGTGTTCACTACAGCGCCCTCGCCACACATACTGAATTGTACTTCTACAAGTGTAACATACCGTCAGGAGCTGGAACACGAGCAAGATCCAACTAACAAACGATCCCTGATAAGATTGCCACTCATGCTCCAACGCAAACGCAAGCTGGTAGATGACCGACACGCCAAAGTAGCGCCTGACCATCACGTACACGTAGACTAAGCTGAACAGCTCCATCACAGCGTACACGAAAATATTCCGAACGGCGACTGTGACGTTATCTTCAGTGACGCCTTTCAAATCATCGTAGCATCGGGCGTTTGGCATGCAGAACAAGACCGCTAAATGGATCGCACACACGACGGGGATCATCGCCTCGATGTACTCGACCACGACCACCTCTTCGATCTGGTGAAGTTGACGCAGGGCCTCTGTGATAATTTGAAGCTGCTCTGATTCTTTAGGTTCGATATCTTTACTTGCAGATGAGTTTGCAGCGTCGACCGGGAAAATTTGGTTCACTGATGTTTTTCTCGTTGGTTCAGTGCTTCTGCTTGGAATGGAATTGGATTCTGTCATTTGCAAGCTTTCCAAACGGTCGACTGTGAGTTGAGAATGAGCCGATAATTGTAATCGAACCTGATCCGAGCCAAAGCGCAATGACTTCGAATCGATTGACTGCGTTATCTCCACCCAATCCAGCACGTACTGCAGTAAATATCGCGTTTGTAGATGCTGGCGACACGACCTCGACTGTTTGTAGAGCTTGCGGATCGCGTATACGTTCTGCGCCATGTCAATGGTGGCAATGCCGACTCCGATAAGAAGAGAGTCGACTGATTGCATGCACTTGGTCATGTAAATTGCGTCGAATAAGTCGGCGCTTGCCAGGAGAGAAATGACTATGTCTTCATCACAAGTTTGCGATTTCGCAATCAAGCGCTTGAGTCCGTACTTGATCATTGGTAACAGCGCCACAACCGCAAGCTTCACATTGCCTTCCAACGAACGGAAGGTTGTGTTGTATGCCGGGTACACGACGAGCATCGATCCAAGTAGGCCAGCGAAGTTTATGTATTGGTAGTAGTTTTGCAGCATCACTTTGTCTTTTGTACCAATGATAATCGTCCCGAGCACGAAAATCATCACCGAGTACGGCGCAATGCCAATGGACGGGGTGAACGGAACTGGAAACATCCAGTACTTGGCGAGCAGTAGAACAGTGCCTACAAAGCCAACAGCCACGCCACACGCGATCACGAAAATGCTTGCTTTCGACAGGGCAATATCTGGTGTAAGTACACGAGCTTGGGACATCACAATAGCACTCGTGAGTATCGTTGAGATAAAGAGGCGCGACCAATACACCCAGTTGGCGCTCCATCCGTCACTTGGCTTCTGTAATGGAACGACTTCCAGCAGGAGTAGCAACGCGAGAGCCGGGACACCATACAGACAGCACACAAGGAGCACACGCCGCTGGGACGCCGATTGGCAGTACTCATTGAACGCCAAGAGCCGATGCACCGAATACTCGCTGCGGTGGTTCTCCTTCTCCATCGTGGGAGCTTGATCAATGAGCGGGTGAACTCGAAAAAAGACACGAGCTATCGACTCGAAGCGCCCTGCTTTTTTTTTAGTTAAACTTGGCTGAACACAGAAGTCAAGAATAAAGTAGTATATTTGGCACATCCAATCCGAAGCCAAGAATAATGGACAGTTTCCTGCACGCATTTAATAGGACTCCGGACCTAAATTTGGTAATTTGATGTGGTTCGAGCCGCTCTAATGCTCTAAAACGGCTTTGTCGATTTTAAGTCTCGTGAAGGGTCTTACTCATATTGAAGCTGCTTACATGTAAAATTCCATATCCTGTCGAAAATGCTCGGGGCAGTTTCCTTCTTCCAGCTCGATCTTTCCACTTTCACAGGTAGGCGAGAGCCAGTCAGTGCGAACGGCATTAATTACTATGGAACGTCTTGCGTTCCATTCCAGGAGAGACTTGAGCAACTCACAAGCCCATCGTTCTTATTCCTGAACGACAAAACGCCGTCCTCCTGTTTCAGATGCGAGTTAGCTCATCGGTATGAATGAATGGACCAGCACCCTCTTACGAAATTTTGCTTTATGGATTCAGACAGCCGATTAAACACTTTTTGTTGGTCTGGACGTATGCTCGCCAATGAGGATTTGAAACAGGTATTCTCTCCCTTATCCGACAGAAATGGTCAAGTGGAAACACGAGTTTGCTGGATTTTGCGTGTGCACAATGAGTTTATTCGCGCGGTGCATGTGCTTTTTGTAAACACTGAGAATGCGACATGAAGCGTTACTCTCTTTTATACGGATTTAAAGGTGCGTGTCTGAACGAATGAATGAATTGTGATACAGCGGGTCACTTACGCATATCCCATGGTGCTCTCAACGTCGCTGCTGTCTGCGTTCGCTTTACGCAACTCTGTGCTGGAGAGCACGCTGGAGGGCATGCTGGCGTTCCTCGACGACTTGGACGCAGACCTGGTCTCGTCGCCTGAGAGCACCTCGGTGTCGTCGTCTGCCGCGGATTCGGGCGACGAGCCGCTGCAGCACACCCAGTCAGCGGGCCTCCTCAGCTTCGTTGACGCCATCATGCCGAGAAATGGGTCCTTCTTCCTCGATTCGCTTCAGCGCTCTCAAGAGGACAGCGACCGCGCGGACGTGGACACCAACGCCGAGACAAGCGCTGCGTCGGATAGCGTGGCGGTCGCAGCGGAAGTCGAAGAACCAAAAGCAGTGGAGGCAAGCTCAGTAAAGTCTGTGGCGACGCGGAAGCGCAACACGTATCGCGACAAGATGAAGCACGAGCTGCAGTATCTGCGCCTGCGCACAGCGGAACTAGAAGAGAAACTTGCTGCGCTGAAGCAAGGCGCGACGCTTGTATCGTCCGAGGACAGAGCGATGCTCGACTCGGCGTGGAAGCGAATCGCAGCGAACCAAAAGGAGTATCGAGAGCAGTCAGAGGCCGAGAATGAAGAGTTGAAGCGCGAAGTCTCCCGATAAATCGAGATAGCGGGCCAGTTGCAGCAAACACTGGGCAAACGCCTCACGAATGGGGACAATCTGGGCATTTGCGTGAGAAAAAGTCGCAAGTCAGCGACGAATTTGGACGACGAAGAAGAATTTGCGGCGCTCTCACAAGACCTGGCGGCAGCGTTTTCCAAGATAGATGCGGTGTTCCAAGAGAACGAGATTGCGAAAAAGGGCGCTGGCAGTGCCCGCTCCGCCACCACGAAGATGGGTGTGTCGGAGACCTCGGACGAGCCATTTCCGTACACGGAATTAATTGACGTAATCTTCACGCCCTTCGACTGCCGCACGACATCTCCCGCAGTATGGTTCTCGGTGCTGCAGATCTTTGTGCACCGCCCTCGGCCTGGTCTCGAGCGAGTCTGGCATACGAAAGACGCGTTTGCCGTCAAGTTTAATGAGGCTATGCCTCTCGAGAACGGTGACATGGTGACTTTCCGAACCAAGCTCGTGGTCCAGAAGTTTTTGAGTCGGATGACCGCATGGTGATCGTGTGGCGGGCCACTATTGCACCTGAGGGTGATCCGTCGGGCGTTTTTTCCGACGAGACCGGGTGGGCGAGAGTCGAACCGGTGTCCGCGTCTGCTGGGAGTGTGAACCACTCGGGGTGCAGCATCATCCGCACGTGCACGCACATGGTTCACCAACACAGAAACTCGGCGCTGGTGGTCGACGCCGAGCAGCAGAACCATCCTTCGGTAGAGCAGATCACAGACTTGTTCATCGCGGCGAGCGAAGTCGACATGAGCGGCATCTAACAAGCGAGCGTCTCTGGAGCGACGGCGGCTTGCCTAGTACTATTCGAGTCTGTTGTTGCTCAAAATTAATGTTGGTAGAGAGCGACTCACAGTATCGGTCGGGACTATTTTCAGTCAATCACCTGCTCCCATTTATCAAGAAGCGCTTCGTGATTGGTCCAAATATACAAAACTGGATGTTGACTCGGTGGCATCATCTGCACAAGAAGGAAGAAAAGGCCGAAAGCGCGGAAATGGACGAGTTTGAGCTGCTGCTGGACGGCTACGAGGCGCTGCCAGAGCTCTACAGTGGGTCCGGTAGCCCAGCGGAGAGCGCAGAACAGGCGTCTGCGGAAGCGGCGGCGCCTGACGGCCAGCGCATCGCTGCGCACGCTGCTCCCG
Source organism: Globisporangium solare (assembly GCA_023335675.1). NCBI lineage: Eukaryota > Oomycota > Peronosporomycetes > Pythiales > Pythiaceae > Globisporangium > Globisporangium solare. The sequence continues at coordinate 4,647 of JAADVP010001197.1, read as the reverse complement.
CGCCGCTGCTTCGGAAGCGTTCCCAAGACGAGCCGCAAGGCGGCGACGAGCAGATGCTGGCGCTGCACGAGACGCAGCAGCTTCTCGACCTGCTCGAAGTGGCACCGTACGAAGTGGAGCTGTCGCCGGCTGTTTCTCGTGTGGAGACGTTGGCGCCCGAACAGAGCGGCAGTGTCGTCGTGTCCGGCGGCGAGAAGCGCTGCAAGAGCAAGAACCTGTCGCGGGAGCGTCTGAAGCACGAACTGATGTATCTGAGGCAGAAAGTGCGCGAATTGGAGGATGAGCTGCGCGTGCTGCGCCCCACAAGCAGTCTCGCAGGCACCCCGACGAGTCTCGTGGCGGTGGACCGCAAGAAAGCGATTCTGCCAGTGTGGCAGCGCATCGCCGAGCGGCAACTCGATTCGCGGCAGAAGGCCGAGGCTGAGAACGCGCGGCTCAGGGACTTGCTCGAGGGTCAAATCAAGCTTGCCAAGGGGCTCGAGCAAATGCTGCGCAAGCGACCGAACGTCGCGCTCAAGAGTGGCGACGCGCGCAAGGGCAAGAAAGCGCGCGTCGAGGCGGACGACGACACAATCTACGAGATGCTCACGAGCGGCCTCGAGCCGGCGTACAGTCGCATGGACGACGTGTTCCGAGCAAACGGACTCTTTGACACAGTGGACGAGTCGATCCGCCATGCGCGCGTCAAGACGAAGCAGGACAGTTCTGGGAACGAGATCCTATACCTTGAGCTCACGGACGTGTACGTGATCCCGTTTGACCTGCACATGACGGGCCATGCGGCATGGCGGTCCGTGACGCGGCAGTTCCTCAAAGAGAACCGCGCGACGCACGAACGCCTGAACCAGCCGGAGCACACGATCGCCGTCACGTTCCGAGAGAAAAGTCATTGGAACGGCACCGATATGCTTGTGGACAAGAAGGTCGTGATGCGTCGGTACATTGAGAAAGAGCGCATGGTGCTCGTATGGCGGACGCTTTCCGAGGGCGAGCACGAGTTGTCTGGGATGCACACGGACGAGACCGGGTGGTGCGTGCTGCAGAAGATCCCAGCGTCCTCGGGGTCGGCCACGCCGATTGGGACAGTGATGAAGTCGTGCGTCCACGTGATCCCGGAGGCCTCGGGCAGCAGCAGCCCCAGCGCGGAAGGGCAGCCGCAGATCGGCATGCTCACGAATTTTGTGATCGATTCCTACGAAGAAGACGTGATCGCGATCAACAAGATGATGGAGAACCTGCTGCTCGAAGAGGCACTGTCGAGCAACGGTCGCTTGGCGGCAACGGCGCGAGTGGCCTCGACGTCCGATCCGCACTGCTAACGCCCCGCGGACAGAAGGTGGCTCTGGCCTCAATTCTACGAAACCAAAACTGAAACAAGCAGCACCAGCGCAGTGTGTCGGTGGTATCGAGTCGCAGCGGCGCTCGCGATGCGTGAATGAACGAATATGTGTGAATAAAATGTGCGAATGGAAATGCGATTGTGGCTGCGTTTGGGGAAGAAAAAGCCCCATTGGAGTACCATAATCCGCATTTATCCGAATTTCACCACCCTCATCTACTAACTCTGCTGTGGCAAACAATCATTCTTCATAGGAATGATGGTAAAGACCTGTGTGCAGCGGCGCCACTTCATTAGTTGCGCTTTTGCGCTGTGGACAAACGATGCGCTTCTTCTCGCAGCGGCTGCGGGCGACCGGCGCGCGCCGAGCGGCGGTGCTCGCTGGCGCCGCGCCGTTCGCGTACGAGATCCGCGAGAAACTTCATGCATCCAATGCGACTGCGCACGAAAAAGTGCTGTTCCCGATCGCAGACAAGCAGCGCATGGAGAAGCGCTGGACGATGGCGAGCGCCAGCAACGCGTCGATCAACCACATCAAGATATCGACGCCCGGCGTCACGTACGTTAGTGCGAACAACAGCGATGCCGCGTTTGGGTCCAGTGGAACCGGCCATCAAGTCAGTGCGATTCGGGTATCCGTCGACAAGGAGGATCTCTTGGAGTGCATTGAAGTGGTTCCGTTCGCGTCCGATGGTCTGGAGATCCGCTTCAAGAAGGACGCTCCTGCGGTATCAGGGCACTTACTGACCGAGTTGGCTCTTGCGCATGCTGTGCAGGTGAATGAGCTGGAAGCGAGCGGTGGCGGGATTGTCGTTGTTCAAGACGACGTGCTGGTGTCGGATTGTGCGCATGCGCAGCTCCAGATTCGATTGAAAGGTGCTGGCGAGCTATTCGTGGCATCATCGTGTCTAGCGCTGAACGTCAAGAGAGTCGTGCTCTCCGTGGCTGGGAGTGGGAAGTTGCATTTTGACGTCTCCAGCGTCGTCGCGGCGGACGATGTGCTTCTGCAAGTTGCTGGAACAGGGCAGATCAGCACGTTTGCGAAACGAATCCATGCGCCGCTGGTCAAATCTTCCATCGTTGGAGCCGGCCGCGTCTCGACTTTCTCGGACGATTTGTATGCGCGCAAGCTGAAAAGTTCCGTCGCTGGGTACGGTAAAGTGATGCATGTAGGTCGCGGTCATGCGGATACTCAGCGGATCAATATCACGGGCTCTGGGGAAGTCGTGTCGAGGCAAGTTGAGAGTGACAATGCCACGCTGCGCGTCTTCGGATCGGGTGAAGCCACGCTCGACGTAAAAGACGCCTTGGAGGCAACGTGTAAAGGCTCTGGGGTCGTCCGGTACGTCAATGCGCCGCCCAAATTCATCGCGACGAGTTCCATATCGCTGGAAAGAGAGCGAGCGGCAGTGAAACGAGCGAACGACGAGGCTGCTCTTCCAAAAAGCACTTTGCCTCCGCGCCGAGAAGACGCGTTTGACGACATGTCTGTTAATTTCGACCCGAAATTAGCGCGCGGACGCGACTCGTTCGACGTATTTAGTGCTATTGATGCGTTCAAACGCGCGATTTCAGGGAAACGCGACTGCGAGATCCATGTTCATACTTCTGGCACAAAAGACGAGCTCACGAGCAATTCGAAGGGCGATCGTAAATGAATTTTGAGAAATCAGACAGCCTAATAAATAAGCAACATGACTTGGGCGAGAAACAATTGTCTCTGACGACCCGTGCCTAAGACGCGAGCTTTGCGCAACTCTTGCGGCTCACGATGCTCAGTAGGACGCGCTTGGGAGCATGTGGAACGGACTCGCTGCTTTCCTCCACGCGAGTTGGAATGCGTTTCTGCCTCCATCCATGAGGTGCAGCGACGCGATCTGCTCGCGGTGCACTGCGTAGTACATGAGAAGATTCAGCGCCTTCAGATTGCGGCGTCGGTCGATGAGAACCAAACCTTGGGCTTGATCCTGTAGATCTGCTGGATCAGCGGCAAAGACTTCGTGGATCAAGCTCAACGTCGTCTCTGTTGGTCTTCGGGCGAGATGCTTGTCGTTCCTCTGCCAGAAGATCGCACCGGTGCTGGTAAACTCGGAGCTTGCGAATAAATAGGTTGGGTTTGTCGCGGTCGCCATGGCGTCCGAGTCCTCAGCTGCTGTGTCTAGGACGAGCACCTGGTCAAATGCACTGTAGAACGCAGCGTACATCGTTGCGTAGCGTCCGGAAAAATGGATCGTGTCCTCGATCTCCCGCAGGAACACGCCGTGCTTCGTGGCCAGCGCTTGCGCGAGAGTCGACATCTTAGCGTCGTGTGGGCTGTACCAGAGCTCGATCGGCAGCGAGCAGCCGCGGCCCCGAAGCAACTCGATGGACGACTCAACGCGCTGCAGCCACATGCTATCTGCCGTGTCGCCACCAATGAGCGAGATGCCGCGTTGGAACGGGATGGAATGAGCAGACGCGAAGTTCTTTCTCCGCGCGACGCGGTTGTTGCTGTTGAGGAGCTCCTGGCGGCATCTGCCGTACGAGAAACTCTGGTCGTGCACGAAGAGCTCGGCTTGACGACCGAAGCCAAGGTACGTGTGAAACTGGTCGCACGTGAAGCGGATCTCTAAAGTGTGAATTGGTGACGATGTATTCTCCGAGAAAGTGACCATCACGCGCTTCGCGTCGCCTGTGTGTGGGTGTCGGATCTCACAAAAGCCGCCGGTGCTTCCAGGACGAACGACGATCGTCTCGCTGCAGCTTCTCGTCTCGTACGACCCGCTCGGGCTCATGTTTGAAGCACGCCACCTCACGCACTCGTATTCTGCGAGGTATCCTTCTCCGTTCTCGGTGCGCTTGCGTTGCTGGAAGAGTTGCTTCGTCTCCCCATTATCGCCGCCACATTCCATCCACGCACGGCCTTTTGTTGTAGCGCACAGCACGTCGCCAAAGACGCTCGAGCGGATGCGGATCAGTCCGAGACTCGATCCGACCGCCGCCAGCACGCAGGCGCGCAGCACACGCTGCAGCCAGTGCGTCTGGGCCGCTCCTGGTGCTGCCGTGCGAGCGCGCGGCATGGTCGCGCCGCTGTTCTCCGCTGTGTCCACCGCGATCGCAACGGCGGCCCCGGGTGTCGTGGCGATGGGTTTGTCGCTCGCAGCGCTGGTCGTCGACGTCCACGGCATTGCTTGCAAGTTGAGAAGTGCGAGCAGCTCTCCCGAGACCAAAGAGGCACGTGCTCGTTTCAGTTCTTTTGACCCGCGAGTTGAGATGGGGCGACGCGTTGACTAAAGCAGAAAAGTCCCAGCGTGACTGGCGTTTCGTAT